>VDFB02237982.1:0-15196 GCA_007258455.2 Sequoia sempervirens | reverse complement strand
AACTATACCTACCAAATAATGCCTTACATTACTAATACTAGAAAATTAACTCACTAGCAAATTCTTTCTGCCAGATTGCAAATAGCATAAAACCATTAAATCCCTAATAACAATGGAGAACAATGAAAGCAAGAAACATGAGAGTATGAAACAAATTCACCTAGTCTTCAAGCCTCCATTGATTCACCTCCATTGGTCTTCTCCATCTTACTGAAAATGATATAATTGCCCTCAAATTTGAAGTGCAACTATAACCTATGACAAAGCCAAGCAAAATATTGAAGTAAAATGTGTATGCTCAAGTGCTCAAAGCTCTCAAGCATGCTGAAAATAACTTGTGTGTGTCTAAAATGACTTGAGAGAGGGCCTTTTAAAGAATTCCAAATGGTGAATGGACGGACAGGATTAAAAGTTGGTGAAGCCCTAAGATCAACGGCTAGGATTCAATGTGATAAGGATGATTAGGGTTAGGGCAACATTAGGTCAAAGTTAGGGCAAGCCTTGAAATGAAGGGTTGAGATTTAATTGGAGATAATCAAATCAATGGTGGAGAAAAATAGGTAGTTGGCATAATAGAAATTATTTAATTTGTGGAGAATGTTGACTTATGAATTAAATAATGATTTAATTCATAAATGGGAATGAGACAAAAGACTTGATATTTATAATTATTTTAATTATTTATTTTGGTGGGATGGAAAGTGGGCTAAATAAATAAGTCTATTTAATGGAAAGAAAAATGGTAATGTTGGTAATCAGAAATTTATTTAATTATTAGAGGGAATAAGAACTAATTAGTGACATATTTAAATAAATAAATGTAATTTATTTGTTTAAATAATCATGGAGGAATAATTATGACATTAGGATGTGATTAAATAATTGAATTATGTGAGTAAGAAGCATGGTCATTGTAGAAAATATGGTTTGCAAGTCGAGACCATTTTTATGTGTCTACATTTTGCCCCTCTTTGACATGATACAGTTTATCGCATTATGTCAAAGAACAAGTAAAAAATATGTCCTAGTTTGAAAGTGAGGAGAAGAAGGATGACGAGGAGGTAGTGGTATGCCCCCTCAAGAGGATAGGTAGGTTGAAAGAACGTGAGTGTGCTCTCGAAATGGATGAGAGAACTAGAGGATGAAGGAATAGAAGAAATGTTAGCGTGGAAATCATGGATGTGAGGATGAAAAAGGAATACTTCAATATTTTTCCAAATAACATCATAGGCATTGCATAATCATCATTGGGCGGTAAAATGTGACAAATGGACAACAAACACCATGATATGACATAGACCAAGGTGTGCAAGGTCGTCCACTTGTAAAAACAGACAGCCACAGACAAGGAATGTCCTAACTCATACTAAAGGCCAAGTTGCCCCAGTCTTTTTGTCAAGACACACCAAAGACAACAATCAAGGAAAATTAGGTCATGAGACATCATTGCACCTCTAAATCCTTCATGGGATATCCTTGAGGTAGCTAGTAACATGACCAAGAGACAAAACAATAAAAAGATAAAACAAAATAGACCAGAAAAATCAACAGCCATTCAATATGTTTGCCAAGATTTGTGTGTCGAAGGTTGATTGTATGACAGTTTGACGCTATTGACGATTTGATATTCAATAGTATTGATATTTTGATTTTACGCTTCATCATGAAAAAGACACATCATGAAAAAGGCAATGACTACGTGATGAAGCCTGGCCATCGAAGGACACATCCTCAAAAGGTTGACTGCAGGATCTAAACTTGTCATCAGAAGGACACACGCCCTAAAAGCGCCAATGATCGCGTGATGAACCGCCGCCGAAAGACACACATCCTGAAAAGGAAAATGACATTTTGACGGGTTCCAATTCCAAGGACACATCTTGAAGGGGACCATAAAGTGACTAGGTTGACATTGTGTTGGCCATTTGATAGATGTTTGGCTTGATGACTGACTGGGCTATATTGTCTATTGGTTCACAATTTGAATGTTGACGTTCAAATGATTGTCTTGTTTCTAAGTGTGACTATGTCTGACTTATTTGACCGACATGACGAACCCTAAAGGACTGACCTAGGTGGCCTCGGGGGCTCATCAATAGATGGCCTTGCCTATGTCGTGCACTCAAAGACCTCGTAGTTCGACTCGGACAGATGAACAAATTGAAGATGAATTGACATGTTTTGACTTGACCTGACAAACCCTAAGGGACTGAACCTAGGGGGCCTCGGGGGCACATCGACTGATGGCCTCGCCTACGTAGCATATGCGCAGAGACCACGTAGTTCGACTATTGACAAAGAATAACACGACTGACATGACTAACTTTGATTCTGTTTTTGGGATTTGTGATGTTATTTGGATGTTTTTGTGCTTTCTTCAGGACATTTTTCAATTTTTAGGTCTTTTTTAAGGACATTTTTCAATTTTTAGGTCTTTTTTCAAGACATTTTTTTATGATTTTTCAGGACTTTTTATGATTTTTAGGATTTGTTCAGGACTTTTTCGATTGTCAAGACCATGTGCGATACCCACTGCAGTCTCATGATAAAATATTGCCCCTAGTCAAGTTGATGGAAAGAACATGACCGGTATGGACGATAGGCGATGCGCAAGACTTCGATGTCAACCACTGTTCGGCCATGGAAAGAAATGTCATGTGATGTCCGGGTGAAACGTTATTCTGAAATGCAAAAATGGATGTTTATTATGGACGAAGGTAGATAGAGTGATAGTAGATGTCAAAGCAATGACCGACTACACATGGTGCCTGTTTGCCAGGTTTTCACCATGGTACTTATCCAAAGCGCCTGTTTACCAGGTTTTCACTATTGGATGAATTATTTCTCTTTTATTTTTGTCAATTTTTTCATTTTTTTGGTGTCACCAGGATGCCTGTTTGCCAAGTTTTCATCCAAGTGACGATATTTTTGTATTTTTCCATATTTTTGTATTTTTAATGGTTGTTAGCTAAACTTTCTGATGCTATGTATAAAACTTGCGTAAATGCAGATTGTTGATTGCTCTGTTAATTGTTCACCATCTGGAGTAGCCAACTGATATGCGCCAGAACCAAATGACGTGGTGATGATGTACGGACCCAACCAATTGGGCTCAAACTTGCTGGTTTTTCTCTGTCGGACTGATTCTTAGGATTCTGCATGAGAACCAAGTCACCAATGTCAAATTTTTGAGTCATCACTCTTTTGTTGTAGCTTCTGCAAAGACGATTTTGATATGCATGTAAGTGGTTCAAGGCATTATGTCTACGTTCATCTAGCATTTCTAATTCATGCAGTCGTGACTGTCGATATTCTTCATCAGTGATTAGACCTTTCATAGAGACTCGTAGGGATGGAATTTCGACCTCTATGGGCAAGATGGCTTCGGCTCCAAACACGAGGGAAAATGGAGTGGCTCCAGTGGGAGTACGGATGCTAGTGCGATATGCCCACAAAGCAGGATTGAGTTGTATGTGCCAGTCACGACCAGCATCATTGACGGTTTTCTTAAGAAGTTTGATGATTGTTTTATTGGATGCCTCAGCTTGACCATTTCCTTGTGGGTAGTAAGGCGTGGAGAAGTGGTGTCGGATATGGAAGCGTTCACAAAGTTCACGGACATCCTGATTTTTGAAGGGACGACCATTATCTGTGATGATGGATTGTGGAATACCATATCGACAGATGATATAGTTGAGGATAAACTTGGAAATTTGTTTCCGGTAATGTAAGTGAGCGGGATGGCTTCGATCCACTTAGTAAAGTACTCAGTGGCGGTAATGATGAATTTGTGGCCATTGGACGAGGTAGGATGGATCTTGCCCACGAGGTCGAGTCCCCATTGTGTGAAGGGCCAAGGAGATGTAATCGGCCGAAGTTCCTGTGCTGGTGCATGAATCAAGTCACTGTGTATCTGACATTGGCGACACATTCTGACAAATTCAAGTGCATCTTTCTCAATGGTTGGCCAGTAATACCCAAGTCTCATTATCTTTTTGGCTAAAGTAGGACCACTTGAATGGGATCCGCATATACCCTCATGTACCTCTCGCAAGGTCGTTCGTGCTTCATCAGTGTCAAGACATCGAAGAAGGGAGTTATCAAAGCTACGTCGGTAAAGGGTGTCACTGAGGATGGTGTATCTGGCGGCTTTTCGGATAAAGGACTTTCGTTGGTTATTGGATAGGTTGGGGGGAAGGGTTTGGGACTTGAGGTAGTCATAAATGTCTTGATACCATGGAGAATTGGGACCAACAAGCTCACAAACCATCTCTGATTCTGGTATGTCATATGCAGGAACCAAAAGTTGTTCTACCAAAAATTCAAATTGAGGCACATTACTAGGAATGTCTAGGAGAGAGCCAATTGTGGCCATTGCATCTGCTGCCTTATTTTGTGTTCTTGGAACTTGCTCAAAAGTCACCATGTGGAAATATGTTTGAAAGCTATCAACCATTCGTTTGTAAGGCATTAATTTCTCATCCTTAGTGTCATAGTCATCATTGACTTGGTTAATGACCAATTGAGAATCGCCATAGACATGAAGTGTTCTAATTTTCCATTTGATGGCCATTCTGAGTCATGTGACAAGTGCCTCATATTCTGCCACATTATTTGTACATGGAAAAGCAATGTGGAAGGACTTAGGAATGGAGTCTCCTTGAGGGGTGATAAACAATATTCCTACCCCCGAGCCATGATTAGTATGAGATCCATCAAAATATAGCCTCCAAGGTGACTTAGGTTCTATATGAAATATTGACTCATCTGGAAAGTCTACTACTAGTGGATGATCACCTTGTATAGGTGCATTTTCCAGTTGGTCTGCTATCACTTATCCCTTTATCGCCTTTCTTTCAACATACTGAATATCATACTCACTCAAGA
The DNA here is from genome assembly GCA_007258455.2 of Sequoia sempervirens. Taxonomy (NCBI): domain Eukaryota; kingdom Viridiplantae; phylum Streptophyta; class Pinopsida; order Cupressales; family Cupressaceae; genus Sequoia; species Sequoia sempervirens. The sequence goes on along the minus strand of VDFB02237982.1, from coordinate 10,309 downwards.
TCATTACCCATTTTGCCATGTGAAATGTCAATGTTGCACGACTCAGGAGATATTTCAGGGGATCAATCTTCGCCACTAAGTGTGTTTGGTGATTCAACATGTAGTGTCTTAATTTTTGAGCCGCAAAGACAACTGCTAGGAAAGCACGTTCGATGGTTGTGTAATTTAGCTCATATCCGACCAGTGTCCTACTGATGTAGTATATGGCCATTTCCTTTTCTTCATGGTCATTTTGTGCCAGTAATGCCCCCAATGCTGAAGTTGTTGTAGAAATGTATAGAATCAAAGGTTTCCCTTCAATTGGTGGCATTAAAACAGGTGGTGATAGTAGATATTCTTTTATTTGTTGGAAGGCCTCCTGACATTTATCTGTCCACACAAAAGGGATACTTTTGCTCAAAAGATACTGAAATGGGTGACACTTGTCTGCCAATTGTGCTATGAAGTGTCAGATGGATTGTAACCTGCCTTGCAATGTCCTAAGTTCACTTATCCCTTTTGGAGGAGGCATGTCTAATATGGCTTTCACCTTGGCAGGATCGACCTCAATGCCTCTATGAGAAACAATGTACCCCAAAAGTTTTCCTAATGTTACGCCAAAGACACATTTCTTTGGATTCAAGCGGACCTTGTATTCTTCCAGTCTCTTGAAAAATTTGTCTAATACCCTCAAGTGGTCTTTTCGTGTCAAAGATTTTTCCAAAAGGTCATCTACATAATCTTCCATTATATTGTGCATCATGTCATGGAATATGGTTGTCATGGCTCTCTGGTACATGGTGCCTGCATTCTTAAGACCAAAAGGCATGACGTTCCAACAATATGTGCCCCAAGGACATATGAAGGTTGTTTTGTGTTGATCTTCAGGGGCAATACGAATCTGATTATAACTAGAAAAACCATCCATGAGGGACAACATCTCATATCCTGCTGTAAGGTCCACTATGATATCGATGTTTGGCAAGGGAAAGTCATCCTTTGGACAAGCTTTATTCAGGTCCCAAAAATCTATGCAAATGCGGATTTGACTATTTGGCTTTGTGACTGGTACAAGATTTGATATCCATTCGGCATAGTCTATGGACCGTATGAATCCCACATCTAACAATTTCTTAAGTTCTATTTTCACTAACAAGGCGATCTGTGGGTGCATCTTTCACAACTTTTGTTTCACTGGCTTAGCATCTGGAAATAATGGCAAATGGTGCAAGACAAGTTCTGGATCCAACCCAGGCATATCGGCATAAGACCATGCAAAGTTGACCTTATGCTCTAAAAAGAATTTGTGGAACTCAAGTTTCTCTTCCTTTGTCAAAGATGCCGCGAAGAGAACCATCTTAGGATCTTCTGTTGTAGATATGTTTACTTCCATAGTGTCCTCTATGAGCATGGCTGATTTTTCCTGAGTTACAGGGAGAAATTCTAGCCCTCCATCCTTAGGCGTGTCCATTATTTTTACTTTTTTATCGTTAGAAGGTGCCTTTTGGTTTTCACCTAAAGACGTGTCATTTTTTGCTTTATTTTTATTTTTCATTTTGCGACTAGAGGACGGAGCAGTCTCCCCAAAGTAAGTGACACAATCTAGGTTAATGGAAAATCCAGCCTTGTGGTCTCTACTTGGTATACCCTCACGCAGTCCCATGAATTCTGCAATGGCCTCATCATTTTGAAATATGTCCATAACTGGCGGGCCTTGTTGATCCCAATCGATTAGTTGTGGGTAGACTAAGGAAATACCATCATCAGTATTGGTGAACGGTGGGTAGGATGCAGAAAACACGCCAACAGATTCAGAGAGGTTAAAGATAAAATTGTCATCATTAGGCTCTATGTCAGATTCTATCCAGTACTCTACCTTGCTTGATTCACACTCATCAGCAAAGTAAGGAACAAAGGGAGTAGAGTTTGGGTCAATAGTGTCATGTGGAAATTCAAATGAATCTGAATGATGGTCATTAGGTTTAGTAGGGTAGACGAGTATGTCGGGATTATGGTCAATAGGAGTAGAAGAGGATTTGGACTGGGTGTTGTTTGGTGTCGTGTCAATTTTGAACATTTTCTAGAATCTCTCTTCAAATGTAGGCTCTCCAGGTTCAAGGAACAAGTCATCAAGGAAACAGTCACTTAGGGATCATTGGGAGCCAAATTCCCATTCGTGGGAGTCAGTTTCAGAAAGGGGATCTTCAATTGTCTCGACACAGTCTGAAGCATTTACTCTCTCGCTAGAAAGTGCATTGGTACTATGATCACCAGATTCTCCTGATCCTAACCCTAACCCAAGATGTTTAGGTCTTCCTTTAGGTGCTAGAGGTTCTTGCCTTCCTGTCTTGTGCTTGCAGAGGCCACTAATTCCATCGTAGCCTTTTTCCTTTATCATGTCATATCCTTTACCATACATTTTTACTAGCAAGGGAGTTGGATCCTCTGGTTCTCTATAAATCCAAGATAGCACGTTGTCAATGTCCTCTTGACTCATTTCACCCCACTTTATGAATACTGTTTTTGGAGGGACTCTAAAAATTTATTTTGACTCTAACATGAAGCAAGGCTTGTCATAGACCTGGGGAGACTTAGGCATCCTCATTATGCAATAGGTCGTATTCAACTTATACTCTCCACACCCTTGGTCTTGGATCTTAATACTTGCGTCGATGCTTGGGGTGATGGATGAAGTGGTAGATGTCATTGAGGTGGTCATGGTTGTCGAAGAAGCATAAGTGGATGTTGTGGCAGTGGATGTGGATGTGGGAGGCTTCACAAGTGTTGATGGGTCAATGAATTTAGAGGATGAAGATGTCGAAGCTTCACTGTTGATAGGCACTTGGTGCTCTGAGATACCTCTCAAATTGGTACAATATTGAAATGGGTCAGGGTCTCCATATATGGTAATCTCAGTGCCTTCAAAGGGAAACTTCAAACACTGGTGATACGTGGAAGGGACAACTTTCAAGGCGTGAATCCAAGGTCGACCAAGTAAAATATTGTATGGAAGTTCTAGATCCAAGACTTGACAAGTGGTGTCCACAATGACTGGTCCAATACGAATTGGAAGTGTAATTACGCCCCGAGAGGAATGTTCTTCATCATCATATGCCTTGATAACAATGCTCTTTGTAGCATCTACACAAGCATCAGAAAAGCCTAGGGCCTTAACCAATTTTAAGGAGCATATGTTCAGTCCTGCTCCGCCATCTACTAACACTCGTCTGACCTTATGCTTATGGATAAAAACTTCAATGTGAAGGGCATCATTATGATTGGATTTGGACGATGAGTAGTCTTGGTCTGAAAATGTTATATGGTGGGGAGCGGTAAGATATCCCACCATGGCCTCAAATTGATTGACATCAATGTCTTGGGGAATAGAAGACTCTTGTAATGTTTTGTCGAGTATAGCCTTATGAGCTGGGGAAATACGTAGCAACTCAAGTATAGAAATTTGTGCAGGTGTCTTCCCAAGTTGGTCAATGAGGTTAAAATTTCCTTTAGGCTAGGATTGTTTGGGTAATGGATTGGACTGCGATTGTTGGGTGGATGGGCCAGCGATTGTTATCTTTGGTTGTCTGGGAGGAGGGCCAGCTATGGTGACTTTTCCCCCACGGGTAGTGACATTGCATTCAGGGGCGTTTCTGACAGTAACTATGTTGACATGTTCAACAGTTGTTCTAATATGATTTATGATAGGTCCCCCAGAATAGTCATATGCAATACGGGCATGGTTGGCTCGATTATTGTTATTGGATTTTGACGTGGAAGGGTTACTAGAACCATGGTCCTGCAGTGGGTTCTTGTGTATGGTATGGTCTGAATTAGATGCAAATTGTGGTCCACCTATCTCAATGGTACGATTCTCGATAAGGTCTTGTACCAAATTTTTCAGTTGTCGACAGGAGGAGGTTTTATGTCCTTTTGCTCGATGATAATCACAAAATGCGTTGTCATCCCACCAAAATGGTTTAAACTGCCCTGGGTCATATGGTTTTGGGTCCTCAAGTGTTATGACACCATTTTGAAGGAGTTTCTTGAGGACTTCTTCAATGGGCTCACCCAAGGGGGTGTATGTGCGACTCCTGGGAACTGTCTGGGTTGTCGGGGCTGCCTTTGATTTTGGTTATTTTGATTACCTTGGTTATTTTGATTTGTCTGTACAACATTGGTAGCATGGGTCTGTGTGGTCATCTGTGTTTTTTGTGGTTGAGCCCCTTTAAGGGTAAGCACAGGACCCATTGCATTGACAGCCTTAGCATCTACAACACCATCATTGGTGACATGTTTATTCTTAACCCAATATTTGTTCTTGTCAGTGGGTGGACTTGCATTTATGTTTTTAGGACCGTATTTTAATCTTCCCTCAGCAATGAGTGCTTTCTCAAGTTGGACGCCTCGTTCGACTAGGTCTACAAAGGTTGTACAACAATGAACTCGCAAGCCATTTTTCAATGGGCCTAGGAGTGTTTGTACAAACATGTCAACCTTCTCTTTTTCAGGTATGTCTATGTGGCAGCGAATTGCTAGGCCTCTCCATCGTTGGAAAAATGGGATAAACGTTTCACCAGCGTCTTCATGTGTAAGTGTGCATAAGCTAGTGATGGAGGTGTCTGTGTCAATGTTATAGGCATAATTTTTCACAAATTTTTCTACAAGTTCATTCCATGTTTTTATCCCCTTCAAAGTGGAGAACCATTCGAGTGTGGGTCCTGTTAGACTCTTGGAGAAGAGTCTCATCAAGTAAGTGTGTTCATATGCAATGTCCATACAGTTGGTCGTGAATTCTCGAATGTGTTCAATAGGATTTGTCTTTCCCTTGTATTTGGTGAAGTTTGGGGCCACATATCCAGGAGGAAATGGTGGCATGTATAAAGTTGTGTCAAAAGGATATGGACATAGGTCATATGACATTGGTGGCATTTTGTTGGATGTTTGCATGTTTTCCATCTGTTTTTGGAGGTCTGCCACTCTGGCTGTCAAGGCATCTATTATGGGATTATTGGTCGCATCACACATGGGAGTGATGGGTATCCCTTGAGTCCCCATTGATTGTGATAGCATGTTCAAGTTTGAATGTGACATGTGTTGTTGTGGAATGTATGATATGTTTTGGTTTGGCAATTGTTGGTATTGCCAATTTTGATGAGGAATGTGTTGTTGCGTGTGAATTTGTGATGAATATGTGGGGATGTGCGATCCAGCCATATTTGTCAATATTTGGGGGATTTGGTAACCTTGACTATTCTGGTGCCCAAAGGTATTCATTTGTTGTGTCATTTGAGTGCCTTGTCCATATTGGAAGAATTGTCCATGTTGGATGTTGGTATTTTGTCCTTGGAATTGTCCATGCGGGATGTTGGTATTTTGTCCTTGTGAGGCATTGATGTTTAATTGTGACGATGTGTTAACGTTTGGTTGGGGACCTCTAATCAGAATACGTCGTTTAGTTCCTCCAAAGGGATTGAATGAGATTCCAACATAAGGATTTGATGATGATGTCCCTATGGTCATAGATGAAGTTCCAAATATGGGGTTTGAGGAACTTGCCCCCATTAATGTAGATCCAAGGGTAGTTCCAACTGTTTGTGAAGATGTCATTGACATTGCGGGCATGGATTGTGATATTGCTTGTGGCATGGTGGGTGTTCCTCCAATAGATGTTGCATTGATTGAGTTGGAGGTGTTTTGACTTATGGTGCCACTAGATGTAACATTGATGGTGCTTGTAGCAATTTGTGTGGTGACAACAGTGTTATTGTTGGAGGCATTGTTCGTGTTTTGTTGAGGTGTCAAGTTTTGTGTCGTGTTGTCTGGAGACGAAGGTCTTATGGTATTGATGTCAAAGCCTCTTGGTAGTTTTTCCCCTTGGTCTAAAAGCATAGCGAGGTATTTGTCAGCATCGTTCAAGACCAAGTCCTCTACAAATGAAGCTACGTCAAGATTTTGGGCTGCAGCATCTAGATCCTCAGTTAATACTTGTCCAATGTGGTCTCTCTATATGAATGGTTCAAATGGATTTTGAGAGGATGTTGGCAGGTTCATGGAAGATGGTATGTTCATGTTGGTGAATGGATCGTTAAAATTCATGTCTTGGTTCATGTCATAAGTGTTGGTGTGGATGTTGGTGTTGAAGTCTTGTCCAAAGTTTGTCATTTGTCTTTTCTTTCTTTGAAGCCTAGTTTCGACCATAAAAGAGAATTGCTCAAATGAGGATGATGATTATGACAACTAGTCTATGTTTTTGGTGTTTTTGTGATAAAGGATGACAATGCAAGGTGATTATGATGTTTTCCTAAGGAAATGATTGATGCAAGATGACAAAGTTGCCAAAGAAAGATGTCAAATGTAAAGGCGACAATGATGGCTAGGATGAAAATGTTGATTAATGCAAGGTGATAGAATTGACTAGGTGAAAAATGAGGACTAAGATGATAATGTTGACTAAAAAGGTGACTAATGCAATGTCAAGGTGCAAAATGAGGACTAGGGTGAACACTATTTTTGGATTTTTTTGGATTTTTAGGCATAAAATATGCAAAGTATGGACTAAGATGAATGCAATGTGGAGAAAGGTTTGCCTAGCCACTCTAAGATAAATCTATGTCTTAATTTTGGTGATCAAAGGACTTGTTAAAAGGACTAAGCGACAAGGTCAAAATGACTAGTGAGTTTTCCAAACTAGACTGTTGAGTTGGAAATTCTCACAAAAAGGACAATGACTGAAAAGGAGATTGTTGACTAAGTCCCAAGATAACCTACTCTTGAAGGCAATGATTTTGCAAAGTGTGATGAGGTGGCCTAATCCAAAGTCTGCAAAGATGAAAACCTAATGATAAGTCTATGTAGGAAATGATGATTATGAAGCCTAGGGAATGCAACTAAAATTAACAAGGATGAACCTAAGGTAAAAATGCAAGCTAATGGTTGAATGATGAAAATTTTGAGCAATTTTAGTTCTGGTTTTTGACAAAGACTTCGAGAAAAGATGTTTGACAGTAGGCAAAATTGTTGGACTCGAATTCAATTTTGTGATGTTTTGATGAAAAGTTTGGATTGTCTGAAGTTGATTGTTTCCAGATTGGTGAGCGTTGTGTGTTTTGTTTCAGTATCTAGAAAACACTTGGCAAACACGATGTTTTGAATGTGTAATCAATCACAAAGAAGACAAGCACAATTCTATGGTTAGGCCAGGACAATATCTGCTAGATTCCACGTGGGTTTCCCCAACCACATATCCTTAGCGTGTGAATCCAAAAGCTTGGCTACACGGGCTCCCCCTTACAATGCACTCTCTTCTCAGGCCAACCAAGCTTCCAACGCCCATAAAACTCCCATGGCACGCTGATCACCTCTACTAAAGACTGTGAAGATGTGGATGCCTTCACAACGACCATTGTTGTGCTAGCGGATAGAAGGTTTTTGGTTACTACACAAAAGTATTTAGTTCGGGACCCCCGTTCGAGTGGCCATACATGGGGCAAGAGATTAATCACCGATTAGGTGGCACTCCAGCCTGAAGAGGTTACGCTCAACAGGGTTTATGGGAGTACTACTCTGTCCGTATGACACATCCGCACTCGTAATCCTAGGCTTTCCCTTAGGATTCACATTTGTATACCGGTCGGGGGTAGCTCGGCCAAAGAGCTCCGTTGCCGGTCTGAGTCGCCTTGGGGTGAGTACTTTTTCCCACCAAGGAAGGCCCAATTTCCTAGAGTCAATAACAGTTTCTCTTGCACCCAGGATCGCACAAGTGCGCAAGGGGAGAGGCTACTCCTATTATTGAATCGAAGGTTACACAAGTTGAAAGCATTTGTTCATTTTAATAGCCAAATTGAAGTGTGAGGCAAACACATCAAACACTTTGTTCATTGTAATCCAAGCTTATAATGTCAACTCAAACATGCAAGTTCTTTTTAGGCCCAATAAATCATTATGTGAAAGAGGCACTCAAGATAAAGCACAATTGAAGCGAGAGCCCTGCAAAAACATGATTAGTAGTTTTGAGTCTCCCGTCTTTGACAAGCGATAGTTGACGTTGCAAATCTCGAATCGTGGACATTCAAACCTAGTCTTCAAGCCTCCATTGATTCACCTCCATTGGTCTTCTCCATCTTGCTGAAAATGATATAATTGCCCTCAAATTTGAAGTGCAACTATAACCTATGACAAAGCCAAGCAAAATATTGAAGTAATGTGTATGCTCAAGCACTCAAAAAGCTCTCAAGCATACTGAAAATAACTTGTGTTGTGTCAAAATGACTTGAGAGAAGGCCTTTTAAAGAATGCCAAATTGAGAATGGACAGCCAGGATTAAAAGTTGGTGAAGCCCTAAGATCAAAGGCCAAGAATCAATGTCATAAGGAGGATTAGGGTTAGGGCAACATTAGGTCAAAGTTAGGGCAAGCCTTGAAATGAAGGGTTGGGATTTAATTGAAAGCAATTAAATCAATGGTGGAGAATAATAGGTAGTTGGAATAATAGAAATTATTTAATTTATGGAGGAATGTTGACTTATGAATTAAATAATGGTTTAATTCATAAATGGGAATGAGACAAAAGACTTGATATTTATAATTATTTTAATTATTTATTTTGGTGGGATGGAAAGTGGGCTAAATAAATAAGTTTATTTAATGGAAAGAAAAATGGTAATGTTGGTAATCAGAAATTTATTTAATTATTAGAGGGAATAAGAACTAATTAGTGACGTATTTAAATAAATAAATGTAATTTATTTGTTTAAATAATCACAGAGGAATAATTATGACATTAGGATGTGATTAAATAATTGAATTATGTGAGGGAGAAGCATGGTCGTCATAGAAAATATGGTTTGCAAGTCAAGACCATTTTTATGTGTCTCTGAGAGAGATCAAGCACACGGAACCCGACAAAGAGATGGAGATAGGAAATAGAGATGGGGATCTACAAAGAGATGCCACAGAGGACCATCATTAATAGCCCCCACCATTGCCACCACCACCAGCTAGACCCGGAGGAGGGATAATGTCATTCAATGATTTAGCAGGCATAGGTTGCCACATTGATGACTGAGTGAGAATAGGCCCGCACAGACCGGGATCAAGCCATACAGCAGAGACAAGCCACCGAGCTTTAGTTGGCACAAGAGACTGGGAGATGCTAGCAGCTAGAGGCTACATAGGGTCAAACAATCCCCGCAAGGATGTACCATGATGTGGTGAGAGAGGTTGAGTACTCTGATTCACTATCATCGAGGCTGATGCCTCCAGCGGCGGGCACGGACTTTTCACAGTGATAGAGGCGGGGGTAGAGAGCAAGATCTATCGAGGGTGAGGAGGCGACCATCGGGGCTAGCCTCATTTTTATCAAAGACATCATTCTTTTTGGGAGTCCACGAGCTCCATTTTTTATATAGCCCATGGAGTGTTTGTATTATATTGATTGATACACATTTGATCCTGATTCTTTGTACCATGGCTTGAGTTGCATTTTTTATGATATATATATGATATAATTAGATTAGATATATGATATGTCTATTCTATTTATGCATGATGGATGGATGTATTTAATTTTTACTTATGCAATGTTCTACTTAATGTGATGTGATGACTCTATCTTATGTCAACATGTATGATTCTATATTATGTGATGTGATCACGGTGATTATGGATGCATTTCTTTTTTAGTATCTTTTCTATGCACTTTTTATGATGATGTATGGATGATGCAAATGTTATGATATGCAAATGGTTTAAAATGCTTAGACTAACAAATCTATATGGATGATGATGTTATATGCTATGATCATGAGATGTATGAGATGCTCTTTTTTCTTCTTTTCAGTACTTTTTCAACATGTATGGATGACATGATGCACATAATATGATGTGATGATTATGATACCTATTTGATGATGAATGATATGATGATGAAAATGATATGATGTGATGATTATGATACCTATTTGACGATGAATGATATGATGATTATGATACCTATTTGATGATGAATGATATGATGTTGTATATGTGATAATGCAATGGATGTTTTGATGATGCATATGATATGATTTAATAATGCCTATGTGATCTGATACTTTTATGTTTATGCAATGAATGCAAATGTATGGTTTATGAGATGCTTAGAATAACCAATCTATATTATGCAATGATGAAATGCAATGTATGTGAGATGATTAATGTTTCCTACATGATATGTCATGGTATGCATTATGCTGACGGTTTGTGGGTGCAGGATGGATGTATTAACGATGATTTTGATTAACTGTCATGGTACGATGTTAGCGCAAAAAGAAGGAAGAAGAAAATAAGAGAAT
>VDFB02237981.1:250756-292215 GCA_007258455.2 Sequoia sempervirens | reverse complement strand
TCCCCTCATCCCCGAAATGTCTTGGAAACAGAACACACCTAAAAAGGCCAAGGATGTATCCCCAGGTTTCCTTGCTTAATTGTGAACTTGACCCACTTTCACAAATCAAGTTCTTTAGAACTAATTATTTTATTGTAAAATTATAGCTTCCTTGTATAGTGAGCCATAAGCAGTATTAATTCTATATATTTTTCTAGAAAACAGAGTCTAACAAAAACTTGTCACTTTATGTATAGTTGTATTTTAAACCTTGTAGCAAAAGGGTTTTGCTTCATCTCTTGTATCTTATAAGATATTTTTTTTAAATTAAAATACCTTAAAAGTCATCTTTGAAAACCTTTCAATTAAAATTTTTACATATGGGTGTGTTTTTGGTGGTACCCAACACCCTTACAATTTTTTGATTGAGACGATTTATCCAATTTCCATGGAGGTGACAAGTACTAGAAGAGCACTGTCAAAATCATCGAAGAGCTTCATGTAGCATCCTATGATTCACAGGACAATCAATATCAACCTATCTAAGTGAGTCAAGTTGCACATAAGTTTGGACAAGGGGGATGAAGGATAATTCCCGATCTTAAGTTCCCTACTAGCTCAAAGATTGGTCCAATGTTTTAGTGGAAAACTAGAGCGGAAAGATTATAAATTTGAAGACAATGATGATGAAAATCCTACTTTTGTACACAAGAGAGAAGGTTTTTCATAAGACCAAAACTAACTAAAAACCAAGATATATGTCAAGTGGAAACCCATGCAACACTTCTTGTGAATAGTCATGTTTGTCTCTATTAAAAAATGCAATTAAGATCAATAAGGCCCAATCTGACAAATCATTGTGGCTAGTTGTGTGTGTCCCTATTCACAACTCTAAAAGATGAATAGCTAAGTGTATCCCTCTTCATGTGAAAATGCATAATGAGGCCATTGCCGCTATTGCTTGTTGTGGACAACTGTGTGTGTCCATGTTCATAACTTTGAAGGAGGATAAGATTGTCCTGCTCTCTGATGTAATCATATTTGTTTAATTAATAATTATATAAGTATACAATTCTTGGCAATTTATTTTTATATAGATATTATTGCAAATTATTTCTGAATAACAGGTATGTTAATGAAATACTTATTAAATAATAAATTAATAGATGATTTAATTGTCTTTACTTAAAATAATCGAAGTCACAAAGTAATAAAGTCTTTAAAATAAAAACATTATAAATACATTTTATCAGAGCTTTTTAATACATTTATCGACTTTTATGTCTTGACCAGATTATTAAAAGCATTGATGCGTCATTTTTCTTCTCAAGCTCCCTTGAATTCCCTCAAGAACGCCTCTAGGAGTTTGTCCAAAGCAGTTATTCTTTGGAGTCAGCGATTGCTCGGAAGAAGCAAAGCGCCTTTATTTGAGACGATCCTCCCACTCTCCTTTTGGGAAGTGAGTGATTGCGGTTAGAGGGGACCTGGATGAAGAAGAAATATAACATAAGGATTATCGCCTTTTCTCCTACTACGGGTGCATCCTATCTTAGTCGCGGAAAGACGGCTAATGTGTGAATGAACGGCCCAGACAGGTATGTACAGGCACTACCGAACTTAAGTATTAGGTTTGCACATTTCTTGTTATTGTGATTAAATGTGACAGAGCATAGTATAATAAGAATACAGTGATCACTTTGCACAGTGTATTAATGAAAGTATAAAATGCATGTAATATGGGTAATAAGGAATCAATATCTCATTTTACTTAAAACGTGACTGTAGCTATTTTCGGGTAATCTTAACTGAGGAATAGATTAGAGTTGGCACTATAATATACACTATCAAATTATGGACTTTCTCTTTCAGTCATAAGGGTAGGGAATTGAATATGCATTGAGGAATGTAGAGACTAGGATCCCTTCAAGGTAGGCCACCCTCTGTAGGCGGACTGCGGTCTGTCACTAGGGGCCGAGAGGGTCGTTACAGCAGGCGTTTGTAGGCCGCTCTCGGGCTGAGAAGGTTATCACTAAGGGCATTCTCATGTGTATTCACTTCCTCTTCACCTATGAATGTTGGAGCAAAGGAGCAGTAATTTGGAGTGTTCTACAAATATGTTAATCTACTCAAACAAGTAATAACTGGTATATAAAATTACATGTCTTCCATAATAAAAGGGATAAAGGAATGTTTTAATGTTGCTTCATTACAATTAAATTAATGTTTACTTCGATTACTATTCTTATTTTTATGGAAATATTGGTATTCATAGGTCATTTCTTAAATCTCTAAAAAGGGAACATTACATAGATGAGTGTGTCCCTATTATTGCTGAAAAGTTCAACAAGGCCATATCTCACTAAGGAGGTAAAGCGTGGACATTCCCACTACGGATTGTAAATATGTGGAACTATGTATATGTCCCAATCCACATGTGAAAACTACTCTCTCCAAGTCTCACAACTATGAAGTGATAAGGGGGGAATGTTAGGAATATGTCCTATTACACCATAGTGGATATGTTATGAAAGACTTGGAGTATTTTAGTTTGATTATATAAAATCATAGTCAGATTAATTATGTTAGATAAGTTTAATTTATGAGACCTACTGTAATGAGCTTGGTTAGTTGGGTTATTAGACTAGTTAGGAGATTCACATAGAGTGGGCTTTGTTGGAGAAAGAAATCAAGCTAAATCTTAGAAAATAGGATGGGAAACATACTACTAGTATTGTATAAATACCTTTTTAGTTGAATAAATTTAATAAGAGTGTTTCACTCTTGTGTATAGTATTATCTATTCCCTTATTAAATTCAACAACAATGCTAGTTTTCTCTCCATATCATCAAGCCTCAAGTGCTAGGAAAGATTCTCATGAAGTACTCTACTTCTCCTAAGATCACCATGCCCAAACCTCTCAACCATAGACATTATCGCATGGACATTATCAAGCTTTATATTAGTCTTTTAGTGATAATGCACAATGATATTGACTCTTTTGGCCCAAGATTTGTTATAGATGCATAACAATGTTGGTTTCAAACCTTTTGTCTTTGAGTCCAATATTGGTCTTCTTAAGCCTTGTGCTTCATTGGAGGGTCTTTCCCTCTTGTTATGTTTGTGCATTTACATGTTTATTATTTTTCAAGGCTTCATCTCTAGGTCTAACATTGGTCTTCTTCAGCTTTGTGCTTCATTATGCATCTTCCCTTCTGCTATGTTTGCATATTTACATCTTATTGTATTCATGTTTAGTTAATTCCCAAAGCTAAGGATTCTTTCTACCTAGCATTATTATAAGTGTGTGTACTTCCTCGTCCCATTGATCTAATTTGGTCCTTTTTCGACATTAATATGTTAGTGAAATGATTGCACACTGGTGTAATCCTAACATATTGATTCGACTTGAGATATTAAACTGTGGTAATTCTTGGAGTTATGTTTTTAGGACTCAATTAGTTACTATTTTGTGCTATCCCTAAGGCCTGTGTTGGACCTATGTTGTGTAACTTGAGATTGGCCTCTCTTATATACCATTGGTATGGGCCTATCTTACAGCTATTAGTATTATTAGAATTTAGGATAATAATAACATTGATTTATGTAACTTGAGGCCAACCTATACCAATAATGGTTAGTTAAGGTATCTTTCTAAATATATGCTAGGGGTGTCCACTTTATTATTCATCCAAGTAAAACCCTCCTTTTCTTTTTTAGCGAGTATCTCAACATATGTTCTTTTGAGCATGGTGGAGATTGTTTGATTTCTTTTTATCCTCTATATGTTTCAATATAATATAAGTCCATTTCACTTCAAGTAAAATTCCAAACTGCTAGAGAACATAAAAGAAATGGCACAAAATTCAAAGATAAAGGAAACTGCTAGGACTAAAAAGAGAATGACTACATAAGAAAAAGCTCTTGTCATCAAGATCTCTCTCGAGACAAGACAAATAAGTAAACTTCTTCTCACAAAGTTGGAACCTTAAAAATTCATGAAAATAATGGCAGCTATAGTAAAAATACATCTTGAAGGCTGAAAATTTTGTCCTTAAAAAAACATTACGGATGATTATAGATTCCAAAGAAAGCAGACCAAAGGCAAGCATAAAGTGATAAATAATACATAAAACTTCCATGAAGAAAAAGGCATTTAGGCTTACCAGATTTAAGATACTTGTGCTTAACATTCCACTCAAAATCCCAGTGCTTCTCTTGGTTTTTTAAAGTCCAATATGACCAACCAAATGAAGCTTGTTCATAAACTTCCAATTGGGCATCACCAAACCTTTGATATTCTTCCCTCGAAGCTCCTTTTACTTTCCATTCATTTGTCCATTCACCTATAAATCATAGTATCAAAAAAAGTTTGGTTAAGAATAAAAACAAGCAAAAAAATAAATTGGGACATAAAGATCAATATATATTATATGGGAATAAATTGATGGAACAAGGAAGATGCTGCCACAGTACCAACGAATATGAGAGGACCATTTGCACTGTTTAAAGCTAGCAGCTCAGGTTGCCTGTTCTCCAAGATGAAATCAATATTGCCTTGGGCAGTCAAGTTTTCATAATAAGGGTCAAAAAGGTTGTAGTAATGAACATCAACTACAATGTTTGAATATAAATCATTTGATTGATATAGCTCATGCGGATCAGCTTTTCCAATCCTCTGGCACATGATTACATAAGCTGTGGGAGAATGCTTCCGCACAACTTCATAGCCATTTATGTAATATTTAAGAAGAACATCAACAGAAACAGTAGTAACAAGTGGTTCATTTAGCAATTCAATGCCTAGGAGCATGGAATTGTTACCATATCTGTCAGAAGACAATCACAGCATTAGATATATGATCAAACACATGGTTGCCGAGCACATTAGAGATCAGATTAGAGTAACAGTAAGCATATGTATCTGCAATGTAAAAGAAAAACATGCTTTTCTATACACATAGATCTCGTCTTGAGAGACAGACACAAATTTTATGCATTAATTATTTGCTACAATAATTCCTTTTTGCCATCAAACAGATAGTAGTTTCACCAAAAAATTACTTCAGCCAATTATTTATAATAATAGTTCCTAAAACACTGGCTTCAGTTTTCTTTTGTACAATTTACCAATTGCTGCTAAGTGCAATTACTTGCACCAACCATAGTTATAAATTATAGGCATTGGAAAATTTGAGTTCCGATATAAACATTCTGAAAATTTGTTTTCAAATTGTTTAGCTCTATTAGAGAATTAACGATTCCCTGAAGAACCCTTGTCCTCTGGTATTTTAAAAATTGGAAAGCACAGTTTATCAGTGATTTCACACAAACCTGGATGCAAGGAAGTCAATAACTTGCAAACTTTGAGAAATATGTTGTGAAGAGTTAGCCCAGTCGGCGGATCCATCTCTACTAGCACTGTGCTCCATTCCATTTTGTGAGCCTGGTGCTGCATGAAGATCAACAATAACCCTTATATCATGTTTCCTGCAACAAAAATATATAGCCCACTTCAATTTGGCAGCTAAAAGAACGTACCAGAGTTAACCAATGTCTATTCCTTCCCTCTAACCAAACCCCTTCACCCCACCAAAACAAAGGTGGGTAATTGCATGTATTCCCTGGGGTGTTTTGACAACTTTTGTAGTCATCTTTCTTAAATATGTAAAGGTTATTCTAGCTAGTATACAGTTGGGAAAATGCATCCAACATTATTTTTAAAACAAATTAATGACATTTAAACCTACTGTGCCCATGTAAAAGCATTATCAAGGGCTTGCAAAGATCCTCCTATGAAAGGGGCTGGAGGGTTTGGATCATATGCAATCCACCATCCAACTGGAATTCTCACAGTGTTTATCCCATTTTTTGAAAGGAAACCAAAATCCTTCTCTTTGATGAAGCTGCTTCTGTGATTCTGCATTTTTCCAGTCCCAAGCAGGAGATTCTGCATTAGATAATCTGCATATAACTTTTAAAAATAAGACTTTAGAAATCTCCAACTATGCATCTTGTGTAAACGACAACACAAAAAGCAAGAGCAAACCAATATTTACATCATAAACAGACTTTGCCTTCTTAGGACCATATCCATTTGCAAGTTGGTAATCTCCATGCAAATCATTTGCAACAATATTCATCTGGAATGTTGCTGCATTGTCATCCCATCTGGGTTTTCCCCAATAATCTGCAGTCAGCTGCTCCTTGGATTGTGCCTGCCCATGGATCATACGAAATAAATCATAAGAAAACTTATTTCTCAGGAGCAACTCCTTATCTGAGTGATAGAGGTTTCCAAATACCAATTGTATCACATACCTGCATGTACGTTCCATTGAACACCCTGATATGTACCCGGTTTCGATGTTTATGGTGCCTAACTATATCGAATGTTTCCCAATCACCAGGAGAATCTGCTGTTGCTGATACATTGCCGCCACCTCCATTTTCAGCTGTCAGAAACTGACCCCCAAATACTTTAAGTTGGTATCTACCATTGGAGACTCTCCACAGCTGCACCCACCGCACAACTCTTAAAGTCCAGGTATAGTAATTCTTACAAAATTTATCCCCAGAGATGCACGGAGGAATCTCTTGGAATACACATATAGGATGAATCAATATTTGCCCAGAATAGCATATTAGATATTGAATATTGGCAACTTTAAAACGGTGATTCCCCTGTATATTAGGAATCAGAAGGATTCCTTGGGATTATGTTAGACAGTTAATGTTTATAAACTTATTAGCATGCTAGCCAGAGCCCTGAGTGCAAAGGAACCAGTTAAAGTGAGGAAGCTTCTAGGATCTAGTAAACATATTCTAGTATTTCCTTGCTTCAACAGAACGTCTAGTCTGTGAAATTTTGACACAGCCAGAAGCCACATGAAAACCAACTTTGAGCCACTTCCTGCAGACCATTTTGAAATTAGAGTTTCGATAAAGACATATTCAATGACTAATTTAATACACATTTATTTCAAATCATCGTAGAAGCAGCACTAGAGGTCTTTATGCTTAGTTGGCCTGTGTTACTTCTTATGTCTCATTTCACAAGCTTTTTGACGTCACTCCATTGAACTCTTGTTGGTATCTACCACATTTCTCATTTTGTAGACAATGGCCTACAATCAATCTGTATTACTTAACATACCATTACGAGGCGGTGCATACAAATACCTCAGTTCTCTGGGCTTGTTTTGATGTTGTGTGAGATATCAGCTACCCTCCCCTGTCCACAATCTACACTACAAAGGCAGATCCACATTATCAACTATATCTAACCTCTGGAGGACCATTGATTGCAAATGTTAAAAGGGGGGCATGGGAAGAGTATCTTACTTAAGATTGTTGTGCTGGACCTTCTTAACCCAAGCCATTCTTCTGATGACATCAAAAGATTCTATATTAACCGTATTGCGGTGATCAAAAGGGATGTTGGCCCTCCTTCTGCTCCAGAAAACAATAAAGACTAGATTCATGCTCTCCATTAACTCTCCTTTCCTAACTCTCTTGACTGTTCCTTTGAAAAATAGACCTTCTTTTCACAGAATTGTCTAGGTTTTTCTCATTTGGAAAACCCATTTTTACTCTGTTTTATTATAATGGATCATTTTTTTCTTGGTATTTTAGATTCTTAATTTTGATTTTCATTACTTGGGTTATTTATAAGAACTGACAATTATCTAGCATAAGTTTATGTACTTTAGAGTTTCCTTGATCTACTTTCACAAGTTAGAGATGCAAATTTAATTTCCATCTACCTTTCCATTACTGCTATAGTGACAATGCGTCCATTTTCTCTTGTACAAAGCATTCCTACAAAAAATAATTGCATTATCAATGCCACAAAACCACAGGAAAAATGGTTCTCTATGCATACCTTAAATGTCTCCCAGGTAGAGTTGTCATCCCTATCAACCACAACACTCTGCCCACCTCCATACTCTGCACTAACGTACTTGTTCAGTTTCAGTGATTTGAATTGAACCTTTGTACCATCCTATCCTCAAAAGAAACCCAATAGTCAGCTCTTAAAGGAGGAGAAAAAAAGAAACTACTGCAATCAGAACAGTCCAGTAAAACATGGAAGCACTAATGCGATGGGCTTACAAGAAGATCATTATCCTTGATATCATCAAAAAGAGAAGGCTTTATCCATCCTTCAACAACAAGCCATCCACCCAAGTTCACGGCTCTAACCTTGGGAAGCCCCTCCAACTTCCTCCTCTCTGTAAGAATATGTCACCGCCATCATTTCAAAACCAAATCCTCCAAAACCCAGATCTTTTCCAAGTAAATTGCATTCAAATATACCTGTGGTTGTGGTTGTAGAAGCTAAGGGAATGAGGCAGAGAAGAAATAGAAGTTGCTGCCATTTCCGAGCACTGATACCCATGGAAACAACAAAATGGATAATGAGGTATTGGTCTACGGTATTCTTTACTCCTGTCTCCATTGCGCATTGAGAAAAGCAAACCCAGACAGAGGAGGAAGAGGATACGTAAAAATGGAGGTGGGCTTGTTGCAGAGTATATCTCTGTTTGAGGCAAAATTTGAAAAGTTTTTTTTTTCTCTTTTTGAACTTTAGAGGTGGATTCAAATACAAGGCAATATGCTTGCTCTGCAAGGCTGGCGGGCTGACTTCTCGTACTTTTCCGTCCACGAGATATGGGCCCACATATCCCTGTCCTCTCCTATTCTCAGATGTGTATTCCATAATTTTGTATCTCAACATTCCCATGACATCTCGTTTTGCCACAAACTTTAACACTTGGGAATTGTTCACACGTCAGGACTTTAAGTTCCAATGCAAAAAGCTTTCCAAGTGAAGCTCCAATAGAGATTTTCATTGGTAGTGTGCAGGGATTCAATCGTACTTTCGAATAAAATATTATTGACTTGTATTTTTATAATTTATTGGATTTAAATGTGTACTTTGAGTCAAGTTTAATCTTACAAAATTGACTTCAAACTATTTTAATTGTGAAATTAGAGTACATGTGTATTGATAAACAATTTAATCTTGTGTAAAAGGGGTTAATTTTCTTAGCTTTCACTTTATTTTTTTATCTACATAAGGTTTTCATTTATTATTTCTATTTGTATGCATATTTCAATTGTCTCTTCGAAGACATCCGATAAAATTGGAATGGTACAGAGAAGATTAGCATGGCCCCTACGCAAGGATGCATATTTCAATATAGTCATTATTCACTAGATTTGTCTATTTGTTTATTTGTCAATTCAAGGTCATTTATAGAGTTATGACACATTACCCCTATCTTTCTAAAATTTAAATTCAAATTTTTGAATCAAATGAGTACACATTTAATGAACTATGATGATATGTGTTAGTATGTAAAGACATTCATCAACATTCATTTTAGACATCTAGAATCCACAAGTTTTCTCTCATCCTCGAGCATTAAAGAAACAATCAATAATAAAATACTTGGCTTCAATGTACTAAAAGGAGTAACAAATCTTCATACATCATTCTATGGTGGTTGTTTGTTATCCTCAACCATTTATACATATTTCTAAGGGTTAACATAGGAGATGTCTAATTGTGACACAACAACAATTCTTTCAAGGTACTTTTAAATACCACCAATCATCATACATCATAAAAGAGCAAAGTAGAGGCAAAATAACAAAGCAACAAAGCAAAAGTATACATCACACAAAGTCAAATTTAGATGCAAAGATTAAATATATAGCCATGGACCTAACCCAAACCTACACACTTGATCCCAAATAGAGCAAAACATCAATGCAAAATTTCAGAGGCACTTCATTAACTGGAGAGGTCACATTATTAGGGAAAAAAATAATTAGATTCCAAAAAATTCATCAATTACATACATTCTTTAGCCATCAAGTAAAGTAAAATTATC
This sequence comes from Sequoia sempervirens, assembly GCA_007258455.2. Taxonomy (NCBI): domain Eukaryota; kingdom Viridiplantae; phylum Streptophyta; class Pinopsida; order Cupressales; family Cupressaceae; genus Sequoia; species Sequoia sempervirens. The sequence continues at coordinate 282,336 of VDFB02237981.1, read as the reverse complement.
CTTTGCATTTACTTTTCCAAGATACCAAGTGCAATTATTTGATTTATCATTCACATATTTCATTAATTAATACAATTTTATTTGTTTTTGTAATGTCCCCATTTTTTGGCCAAGTATTTGATGAAGAATAATTTAATTAATTAGATAAAGTTTTTTAAAAATAAATGGAGGAAACATGGCAGAGCGACAACACAGGCAAGGTTCTCGAAGACACTGGGGTTTGCAATATGATGGAGGTACACAGCCCAGATGGCCTTTCAATAACAAAAAGGAAAGAAATTTTTAGAAATCCAGAAGGAATGAATCCTATCGGGCATGGCAGGCTCTGACTAACTAGGGTTTTAGAACTGGGGTCACAGAAAATTTTGGGTGAAAGACCAAACAAACTATGTAGAATGATGGGAAATTCAGGTCGATGTTTTCAAATGAAAAGGTGGACTTCAGGTAGATGGAAGGAAAATTTTGGTGCCCAAAACAACAGATTGAGAAGGCGGAACCAAGCAAGCTAATGCCTAACATTTCCCACACTACTGTGGTTTATATGTTGTTGGAAAATAGAGAATGGAGTGACTATGTTAGTTTTCTTAAGGCCCATGCTTTTGTCATGAAATGGGGTGGGAAATGGCCGGCTTTCTCTAAGATTAGGGCCTAGTGCGATGAACACTAGGGCAAAGACTATGGTCTTAAAACATTGGAAAATGGGTTTTATTTGGTGATTTACCAAACAACTCAGGACAAAGAATGGATCATCAATAGTGGCCCATTCATGATGGAAGGAAGGGGTTTCTTTATAATAGATTGGACACCAAACTTTGATCCTAATATAGCAAACACAGAGGAAGTGTTAGTGTGGATCAGATTGAAGAATCTCCCATAGGAGTATTGGGATCTGGAAACTCTCAAAAGTATTGGAAACAAATTAGGTGTTTTTGTGAAGTCGGAGGAAGTCGTGGAAAAATCAGACTATAGCATGTTTCCCAGGGTTTGCATTTTAGGGCAAACAATCCACCCTCTTCCAAAAATGATAGAGTTAAAGATAGGGAAGGTATTTTGTGGAAAAAGGTGGATATTGAGGATGCAATGATATCTTGCTTGAAATGCACAGGGAAAGAACACTTAGAAGGTAACTGCCCAAATGTGAAGAAGGGGAAAGGGTTAGTCCAGAACACCCTTGCTGAGTAGCTGATGATTTTAACTAAATATGAGGCTTGGGAAGATCGTTGGAACTCACAGGAATGGGGGATCCACCGAATACAGTAGAATAGCTTGTCTTGTTTGACAACAGGGACCAATTGCTACTGGGATGAGGTCCAGAAAGAGGAAATAGATTTTCTTTTTGAAAATGGTTTTGAGACAATGTCTCAAGTGTGGAATCATCATGAATTGAGCCAAGCGGTGGAAACCTTTATTGTCAAAAGTGCAGAGAAAGCGAAGACATTGTTGGACTTGGATGGGTAACCTATAGAACTAACTGCTCAAATAAATGGAAATGGTGTGAATGTTGGGCATATTGAATCTCCTTTTACGAGTGATATTATTACTTCGGGTTAGACAAGGGTTGAAGGAACTGAACTTGAACCATATTGCAAGGAAACTCGCCAATTAAAAAGGGTAGTGTTACAAACTCATGCATAGTCGAGTTGAAAAGCCTAGTGAAGATTTGGAACAAAACTCTCCATGTAGTAATAGACAAGATATAGCTACAGAGGACAAGCTTCTTGAAGATGACATTTTGATGGAGAATGAGGAAACTATATTTAAGGATATTCCCATCTCCCCTATTTGAAATTTGGAGAGTGCTTTTGAAGGTGTCAGAGACAGTGGGGGCAACCTGGAAGACTTAGATTCAGATTTGGCTTCGGATGAGGATCATGGTGGTGAAGATGTGCTAGGTTTGTAAGATAATATAGGGATTATTGAAAAAAGAACAATAGAGAAATCTTCATCTTTAATTAGTAAGGCTAAGCTTGGAGAGAAGAAAAAATGTGGTCCTAAAACTAATAGGATGCATCTTGAAATGGCTGGCAATGCGGTTGGACAAAGTAAATTGAGATCGGGAAAAGCCTATGCCTTTTCCTGACAGCCATGAAAATCTTATTGTGGAATGTCAGGGGCTGTAATGCCCCTGACAAAATCCATTTGATATAAAGATGTTTTGATCAAATGAGGCCTGCCCTAGCTTTGCTATAGGAAACAAAAATTAAGGAGCCTAATTTTGATTCCTTTTATAGATGCTTTAGTTGATGGAAATGTTTTTTTTCTTACTGGGGTTGTGGGTGCTTCAGGGGGCCTTGGTGTCCTTTGGAATGACTCGGTAGTTGGTGTTCAGGTAATTCAAGAAGATAGATTCTGGCAATGGCTGAGATTTTACTCTAAGCAACTTAGGGTAAGCTTTTCAATAATCAACATTTATGGTCCAAATAGCTCAACCCAGAAAAAGGTGTTATGGCAAGAACTTTCAGAAATTTTAGGCATTAAGGATGAAAGGATGTTTCTCTTGGGAGGTTATTTTAATGTTATTTTGAGACCTTCTAATAAATTGGGGGGTGTATGTTGGTCAGGACAAAGCCAACAGGATTTTTGTGATTTTGTTGTGAATAATGGCCTCATTGAATTGCCTTTTAAAAATGGTGAATATGCATGGACAAACCAAAGAGGTGGTTTTCTTAATATAGCTGAGAAGTTGGACTGGTTTTTGTTAGTAGGGGATTGGGCTGCTCATTAGTGGATGTGTGAGGCTAAGATCATACCCATAACTAGATTAGATAACTATCCCATAGGTCTGAGAATTCAAGAAGAGGCTACATCAGATCGTTGCCCTTTTAAGTTTGAAGCAATGTGGTTTCGGGCTAAAGGGTTTATGGATTTGGTGGTTGAGTGGTGGAGAAGCACCCCAAAACAGTCAGGTAATAAAGCCTTCACTTTTTTCAAAAATCTTCAATACCTTAAGGAGCAACTTAAGAAGTGGAATAGGGAATCCTTCAAGAATATTTTTGTTGAGAAGCTCAGATTGGAGGACGATTTGAAGAATTTGCACACAAAAGTTATTGAGAATGGGATGAATGAAGAGGATTTTTCTTTGGAGAAGATCTTGAATAAAGAGTACTCAGAAGCTCTAGCTTGGAAAGAATTTTTTTGGAGGCAAAAATCTCGTGAAAGCTGGTTAAAAGATGGGGACAAGAACACTAAATTCTTTCACAATTTCGTTAAGGTGCGTAGATCAAATAATAGGATTTTCTCTATAAAGGACATTAATGGAAATGTTTTGAATGATGTTGATTAGATCAATAAGGAATCCATAAGATTTTATTTAGTTATTTTTGTTGACAAATATAATGTGTTGATTGATTTAAGCATTTTAGATGTAATTCTTAGTTGTGTTTCTGAGGCTCATAATGCCATGCCTATGGAGGAAGTTTCAATAAAAGAAGTCAAAAAGGCATTATTTGATTTGGGTGGAGATAAATCCCCTGGCCCAGATGGCTTTCCGGCTTTATTCTTCCAAAAATTATGGGATATCTTTGCACATGATCTATGGGAGGTGGTTGAAGAATCAAGGAGGGGAGGTTTCATTCTCAAAGATTTAAACACTTTCATTGCTTTAATTCTAAAAAGGTCGATGGTCAATTCCTTTGAGGACTTTAGACCAATTTCTTTGTGCAACATGATCTACAAAATAATATCTGAAGTCATTGCTAATAGATTGAAAAGGGTTTTGCACTCGGTGATCTCACTAGAGCAGAGTGGTTTCTCACCGAATAGATCAATTTTTCAAGGTGCTATAGTAGCACATGAAACTATTCATTCTATTTGAATGGAAAAGAATGAGAGAATGATGGTCAAATTAGACATCAAAAGGGCATATGATGAGGTAAACAAGGGTTTTTTGCTGAAAGTTTTAGAGAAATTTGGGTTTTGCAAAGAATGGGTGGCTTGGGTTCAAAGTTGTATCAACACGCCCCATTTTTTTGTGTTGGTGAATGGAAGTCCACAAGCTTTCTTTGATTCAACCAAAAGGATTAGACAAGGTGATCCTATATCACCTTTTATTTTCATTATCTTGGCTGAGGTTTTAGGAAGATTAATCTCTCAAAAACGTAGTAATGGTCTTTGGAAAGGCATCAAAATTGCAGAAGGTATTGATCCCATTTCACATCTACAATTTGTTGATGACACTTTCTTGATGGGGGAAGCAACCTTTAGAGAAGCCTAAGTGATTAAGGAGACCTTACACGCTTATGGTAAAGCATCCAGGCAATGTATCAACTAGAGGAAATCAGAAATTTTATTTTTTAACACACCCATTCAAAAATAACTGGAAATTTGCAGAATTCTTGGGATGAGATCAGGATCCCTCACAAACAAATATTTAGGTATACCTCTTTTTGGGGGTGCCAATAAAGCAGGTGTTTGGAAAGATTTGTTAGATAGTTGTCTAAGCCAGATGGATGGTTAGAAGAGCAAGTGGTTAATTGTTGCAGGTAGAATCTTAGTGCTAAAATCAATAATCTTAGCAATCCCGGTATTCTCAATGATGTGTTTAAAGATCCCAAAGAGGGTGATTAGGGTCATTGGGCAGCAAATTAGAATTTTTTTCTAGAATGGTGCAAGTGAGCAGGACAAAATCCCTTTGTTAGCATGGGACAAAATTTGTCGTTCCAAAGACAAAGGTGGGGCTGGTTTGAGGGATTGGCAGCTCATGAATGAAGTTCTTGGAGCAAAGCTGGTTTGGAGTTTATATTTAAACCCAGAGTTATTATGGGTAAAAGTTTTGAAGGAAAAATATCTTGATTCAACAAAGGATCAAAGTATTTTTACTATCCGCAACTTGCCTAAAGGTTCAACCATTTGGAACTTTATTGTTTCTTATAGGCCGGTTATTCTTAATCATATCTCATGGAAAATAGGTAATGGTCTCAAAGCAAAATTTTGGGATGACTTGTGGGATGGTTTTCCAAACTTGCAAGATGAGGTTGACTTGCAGGAGCTTAGGCTTCTCTTTCTACAAAGATGGGGTGACAAGGTCTGAGATTATCTTGAACCAAAGTAGGGCCCCTTTGGACAAGAATGGGGTTGGAAGGAGTTAGATAATGAAGGCTTATCAAATCAACAACTTGAAAGGATGAAAGGAATTTTTCATAACAGGAAAGTGTTGCTAACAAAAAATGAGGACAAAGTGGTCTGGTGTGGGTCTATAAATGGGAATTACTCAATCAAAATTGGTTATCAGTTATTGGATTCTCTAGAAGGGGATAATTTTTGGGCTAATAAGTTATGTTGGAATAAAGACTGTTTAACAAAAGCGGGCACTTTTGCTTGGCTAGCAGTGAGGGGTTGAATTTTGACAGGTGAGAGGAGGAAGAGACTCGGTTATGCAGGGCCAAAAAAATGTGTGATGTGTGATGTTTCTGGGGAATCAATGGATCATTTTCTTCTTCAATGTAATGTTGCAGCAAGATGTTGGGAGAGCCTAAGGTTGAATTTGGGATGGTGAGGACCTCTTCAAAATACACTAGAAGAGGTTTTCGAGGGTTGGCCTACCTTTCAGAAAAAATCCCTAATTTCAAGTATATGGATAGTGAGCCCTTCTATTGTAGTATGGGAGATTTGGAAAGAGAGGAATAGAAGATTTTTTTTTGGACAAAAAAAATCTCAGACTAGACTATTGAGTAGAATTGATCGTATGATAGAAGAAGTAGTAGGGATTGTTGCTTCACAACTACAATATTTATGAATTCCTTATTCTTTGGATGATAGTAGAATTCAAAAAGCTTGGCCAAGGATAAAGATAAGGCCAACCAAGGAGGTTGAGGAGTCTTTTTCTAAGAGGGCAAATTCTGATGAAGTGTGTTGGGTAAAACCTTTAGAAGGGTGGCATAAGGTGAATTTTGATGGGGCTACAAAAGGTAACCTGGTCCATCTGGGGCAAGTGCAATTGTTAGAGATAGTCTTGGGAATACAATTGCCTTAGGAGCTAAAAAGCTCGAAGATGGGACAAATAATGCGGTTGATGTGAAGGCAACCTTACTTGTTGGCTTAGCTCGGTCAGTGGGTGTTCAAAAAATCCACTTAGAAGTGGATTCTTTGATCATCACTCAAGCAATTGTGAATATGACGGCAAAGGTGTGGCATTTGCAGAATTACATAAGGGAAATTCTTAAAGAATTGTATTTTTTTGAGGACTTTAAGGTGAGCCATATTCAACGCTCAGGAAATAGAGAGGCTAACTGCCTATCTAAGTGGGCAGTTTCTTTTCATAATATTGGGGAATCCAAGTTGGAAGATTTCAGGCATGTGCATTTTGAGGAGGATCCGTAGAGAGGTAGTAGAATCCCTTGGGTTTATTGTAGTTGTTTTTAATCGTGGTTTTGAACTCACGGGTGTCAATGTAAATAATGGATGTCAGATTTTAGTTGCAAGTTAGAGGGATAACGGTAAAAAAAATATTAATTTTTTAAACAAAATCTAAAGGAGATTTGGTGGTCAAGGAAGACAGGTACTTGTCAGAGCAGGGGTATTTATTAGGACTTGGGGAGTGATGATCGTCCTTTTTAGCTCATAGGAAAAGTTTTACTTATTTCCTAATTAATGAGCTTGGTGATGTTTTGGCAGCAGAGGAAGTATTCGCATTGATGTCTTTCGAATGGGTAGAATTAGGCTAAAATGTTTGGTACAGATGGGCAACTTTTTAAAGGTTGCAAAACGGGGTGAGTTTTGTTTAGAAATAAGAAAAGAATTTCAGAAGAGAGTGAGGAAAATTTCTCAGAGTGAACATGGAGGCAATGTATTCATTCACAACGAAGAAGCAACAGAAAGGGTTTTTCGGTCCAGTCACTGAATTTAGGCTAATTTTTTTGTTAAAATGTCTACATAATGATGTTATTGAGGCAATGTTGGAGACATTGGGAGAACTTTTTATGGGAGCCAAACATAGGGGAAGGCTAAATGTTGATATTGCTTCCATGATTTTTGTGTGGGGTTTAGAGTTGAAAGAGGATTTTGAAGTGATTAAGTGGGTAATGCACTCACTTTTTGAGGAAGATTTGTTGCTAGGAATGGACTCTTTCTTTGAATGCGTCATTTTGTACATGTCAGGTTTAACGTTTCTAAAGGGATTGAGGACATGGATGAAGCAAACGAACTAGGTTTGATCTCGTTTGTGAGGTGGTGAAGGAAAATTGATAGAGATGCCTATAGGCTAGAAGAATTAACTGTGTGGGAAAATCTGAAGTTGGTGCTAAGGTTCCATGAGATTGCAGCAAACCAGGTGGACTCAAAAATTCCTCAACAAATCCCTTGAAGGAAGCAATCATCTAGAAGATGAGGAGTTCGGTGAGTAAGGGCAAGCAGGTGTGGTGATTAGGCGCAAAGATGGCAAGCCAATTTTTGGGTGTTTCTTTGCAAGTTTTTTGAAATTTTGTTCTAAAGCATGCATTACTTGAAAAAAACGGCAATGGAAGGCTCTGTGAAGAAGGATGGAATAGCGCAATGTGGTTGAGGTCCAAAGCAGTAAAGAACCAATTTCTAAGAAGTTTTTTGCAGGGAAGTTGCAAATCTATTTAAATATGAACTTTTTGTAAATTTGTAGCCTTTGTTGTGATCAATCTATAATTAGATATTTGGATGTTGTGTTAATATTAAGTAAAAGTTGCATATGGGTTTTTTGGGTTCATATTTAGGGGGTTTGGAAGCCATATTTGAATGGAGACAACTTTTTTTGTATTTTGGCAGGTTGGAGGAAACTAGGGGATTGTTAATTATAGCTGGGCATTGTTAATAGGTATGGGGGTGTGGTTGGTATATTGCTAGTGGTATGCTTTGATGTAATTAATTTATATATATATTAATAAAATAAACTTATTACTGATAAAAAAAATGATAAAGTTTTTTAAGTGTATATTTTTGAACAACTTGTGTTTAATTAATCATATTGATGAGTTGAATATTTAATTTTAATAAAGTGACTTAGCTTGGGCCAAAAATAAAAGTTAAATAATATTAAGTCACTTTAAGGAGATAAAATAATTAATATTTTAAAAGTGATTTATAAGTAATTTTTTGGAAATTTCCAAGAGGGTTTTAAAAGGAGGATCATGCAAACTCATTTCATATTTTGGATTGTTCATTTTTAAGAAACCCTCTGTGGGAGTCTAAGCATTGATTTAGTTATGGACGAAAATCCAAAGGCAATATTGGTTTTTGTAGACGAAAACCCACTTGGTCAATCCTTGGTGGATTCATCCAAAATTCACAGGCATGCAGATTGATTCAGGTTTTGCAAGCATGAATATTGAAGTTCAAAGATTTGTGAAATAAAATAAATATCTTTCTAGGATTCACCTAGTAGAGTATTTGATGGTGAGTTGAAGTGAAAGTTTCCAACTATTCTAGGATTCACCTAGTAGAGTATTTGATGGTGAGTTGAAGTGAAAGTTCCTTCCAACTATAAGCATTTGAAATCTATTATTTTTGAAGACTTGTAGACAAATAATAAATTTTAAGAGTGAGTTATTTGTGTGATGATTATTCCCATTTTTGGATTTATAGTATTTTGGTTTTCATTTCCATAAAAATCTCCTAATAAAGTGTTGGTCACCAAAATTTATGGGATGTCATAGTTTAGAAAGGAGTCACATTGAATATATTTTTAATTGTTGTTATTCTAGCCACCACATTTTAAAGATTAGTGTTCCATGTGAAAAGAGGGCATTGGAATTTTCCTAGAAGAATATTGCAAGTTTGCAGAAGTTTTTATGTTGTTAGGACTCTTGAAGGTATTAACAAATAGCAACACCTCTATAAGGAAAAACATGGGATGTTTGAAGGCTTTTTTAGAAGAGTCATAATCCATTTAGGACTCCAAAAAGTCAGCTATAGCACTTTATTGGAAGAATTCTAAGCCTTTAAAAAGCATCACAAGCTAAAGGAGCATTTTATTGTGTTTTTCAACTGTTGTTAAGACTCCTTATGTCTAACTATATTGGCCAAAAGTCTTTCACCACATACTCTATTATTGTTTAAGAGGATGTGTTGCATTTTGAAGAGTCCTAAGTGATTTAGGACTGCCAATCATCAACCGCTACAACCAAGTAAAAAGAAGGAAAGAAAAAAGCTACTTTTTGAAGGGACATGGAGATTCCTAATTCATAAGAACTATGGAAAAAATGTCTCCAGATTTAGGGAAGCTAAGAAATAATTAGTGGAATGATTGAAGTTGTAGTTCACATCTATTGCCACCTATTAGCATGAGGTTAGAGTATTATTAATTATTGTATTTCTAAATATTTAAATGTTTGAGACTATGGTCTGTTGTTAAACATATTTTTGTATATCATAGTATGGAAATGAAATGCAAATTGAACTCCATATATGCACATTACCATGTTTAAAAGCAATATTATTATGATTTGTTGTCTATTTTACTTTGTTAAATATTATTCAAACATTCAAGAACTATCAAAACCTCAATGAGAAATTTTTTTTCCTTAAATAATTCCTTAAGGAGTTGGTGAGAGTTTTTGCAGTGGTATCAAAGTTGTTAATCCTTCCATCTGAGGGGCTATTAGTGGAAGATTATTTTCAAATTGATTTTGATAAAGTGACCAACACTTATCTATAAGAGTTGTAGTAGATTGTTGGTTAGTTTCAATGTGAAAGATGGAGACCAATCAAGAACTCATGATGGAAATTTTACAAGTCTTTCAAGAATATTAGAAGAATCTAACCATAATGCTAGAGCATCCATAGATGTTAATTCCTTACATATCAATTAGGAAGAAAGAAGTAAGAAATGAGTACATGAGTTGTCATGACTATGATGAATCAAAGGTGGATGAGCCCACAAAAATTTCCAGTAATGAGGATGAAGCTAATTTCTCATGTGCATCAACAAGAAAAAAGAACATGAGTCATCTTGACAGTGTTAATATTGAAAGGTATGTTGATTTAGAGTTTACTAAAACAACTATTGAAACATCATATGAAGGTATGGATATTTCTGATGATTCATAGAGTGAGTATAATATTGTCCTACCATCAATTCAAAATAATTGTAATACAAAATCTAGAGAGGTAGTTAATTTTGGATGTGCAAATGAGGAAGGGAAGAAATTAATCACCTTATAGACAGGAACAAAAGATGTAGTGAGGAACTATAAAATGTGTAATGATTGGCTAAGGAGAGATAAGGAAGCTAAGATGATAGCTTCTCAAGAAAAATAACACCTATAGGAAATTAAGGAAAAGGGTTCTCATATGAACCATTCTTATGATAGCTCAGAACATGAAAAGAATGTTCCAAATTGTTACACCACATGTGTTATTACCTATTTACTATTACCTTGTTTGGTTAAAATGATTTAATATATATATGAATGTGTTTTATATATGAATCTTGATGGAAATATGATGAATGCATATTTGATTCAATTTAATGTTTTATAATGATTCTATAAATGAAATATATGATGCATATGAATGTATTGTTATCGGCTAACTACTATTATGGTGTACTAATTTGGATGCAAGAATAGGTTCAGACCTCAGAAAGAGAGGGGAAGTATCACTCCAGAGAAGAACTTGGTCTGGTAACCCTTAACAAGCCTAACTGAGCATACACACACTCACACCCTAGTTGGTCTAAGTTGAGTCAAGTCAATTTTGGTAAAAGGTAAGTGATCTTCAATTTTGGTTGTGAATGCTTATATTGGGTTATGATCTTAAATCTTTATGTCGAGTGAAATTCCTTCCTGGTGTGTTTATATTTATATCAGTGAGATATATACATAAAATGTATATATATATATGTACAAATCTATGATAAACTCATATATATGAGTAAATACATGCATGAGTATACATAAGTAGACGTGTCTACGCATGCTCATGGATGAATTATCCATATGCATGGGAATATTGATTAGACGGAGGTGACATATATATATATATACATATATATATATGTATATATATATGTATGTATATATATATGTATATATACATACATATATATACATATATATATATATACATACATATATATATACATATATATGTATATATATATATAATATGTATATATATACATACATATATATACATATGTATATATATGTATGTATGTATGTATGTATGTATATATATGTATATATATATGTATATATAGATATATGTATATATATGTATATATAGATATATGTATATATATGTATATATATACACTTCATGTATATATGTCGATCTATGGAAATGAGAATATATGTGTTTATATAAATATATTAGAATAATATTATGTTATATTAATATATATGTATATACACATGTAAACAAAGATTTCGGCAACCCAAATGTTTAGGCTCCTAGGGTTTTTCACCTAAAAGGAGAAAGATTGGGGCCAAAATGCAATGTTTAACATTCAAAGAAAGATGTGATGTGGGTGTAATATGCCTAAATGAGATGAAATAAATGCAAAAAACTATTGAAATGAATCAATTATTGAATGCAAACTAGGAAATGAAAAGTTTTGGAAAACACAATGTGATATGCAAAAATGAACTAGAAACATGCACAAATGAAAACAAAACTTAATGAGACTGAATGGGGTGCACCTGGAGATATAATGTTGATGCCGAAAGGTTCTGGATTGCTTCATAAATTACTATTGATGACCGTTGGGACTCATTCACCACAGATGGCGAATTAGTCCTGCTTCTGGTAAATTATGTTGAAACAGGTTTCAAGATGTTGTGAACTAAAAACCTCAAAAATCACTTTTTCCAACCTATCAATGGGACTAATTCACCACAGATGGAAAATTAGTCCACCTGCAGAAATTTACAAATTCCAAAGTCAACTTCACGGGTCCAGATCTGTACTTGTCTACTTGTCGGGTTGTCGGATTCAAATCTGTAGAAAATGAGTTGAATGATGTCTCCAAGCTTGAATTAGTTCTTTTTTGAATTGAATAGATTTGATGACTTGTTGACCACTTTTCAACACCCATATCTTTGAAAAATCTTCCTACAAGACCTGCACACGCACATGCAAAGAGGGGGAAAATGGTTAAGGGTTAGAGTATAGGAGTTTGCCTTGGTCAAACCCCACTTTGGTAATCAAACCCTAGATAATAAAATGAAATAAGAGAGTAATGATGAACAAATAACATGAAAATGTCATAGACTCACCAAACCCTTGTTGTTGAAGTATGAAGATATGTCAATGGCTGCTCCAAGATGCTTGATAATTGCTTTATTGAATGATGTTATGATGCTCAAATGGATTGAATGCAAGAATGAATGCTTGAATGAATGGGTGAATGGGGGTTAAAATGGATAGAAAAACACTTATTTATACACACTTATGCCCTAATTTCCTAAAAATACAACATCACAAGCCAACCTTAGGTTTTAATGAATAAAAACCTGAAAGAAATTTGAAATTATTTTGAATTTTGTGCCAAGAGGGACTCATTTGCCACCCATGAATGGGTCCCACTCAAGGCATGAAAGTGGGTGTCGAGAATTAAGTTGTCTTTAATGTTGTTTATCAGGTTTGTACTAAAAAATACACTTAATTAAGGCCTATAAGTGCATAAAGGGGCCAAATAAAGCATAAGAAAGGTGTAATTAGTGGTGATAAGCCTAGAAAAGAATGAAATTTTGTTCCAAGACTTTACAACACTTTAGAATAAGACTTGGTAAGTGATAAAAAGAGGGTATATAGATGAATTATGATAAGAAGAGTCTAGAGAAGTGTAGAAATGTGTTACAACACTTCACAACACCTTTACAAGACATCATAAAGTCTTAATGATTCATAAAAATTTAAGACCTAATGTGAATGTGTGGGCCACATTACAACATTAAATCAAGGCAAAATCAAGCCAAATAAACACAAGGAGGGACAAAACAAGAAAAAGGGTTACTTTTTCCGTGTCCACAACACATATATTATATATATATTGTGGGTGGTTGGGTGGGTGACTTGCCATATAGGTTGTAGCAAGTTCGGGGTTGGGTCGATGTGGACTAAGGTGGCAGGGTGGTGACATCACTGTGGGCTCCTTTGAGGCCTTTTGGTAGTCATTATTTGGGAATCTAGTGGATTTTGGGAAGGACAGGCTTTTTTTTCCAATGACTTTGAAATGACCCCTCGCCTCATCTAAATTTGTACGCATTCATCAGAGTGGCGACGACTTTGATTGTGGTGATTGATGTATTGGTGGGCACATTGGAAATGCATAGTTTAATAGAGGTGACATTATTAGCGGAGTCATTCATTCATTCTGGTTTTCATGTGGTGCGGCCTTGTTTCTCTTTGTCTGTAGTTGTGGTGTGGGTGGATTGGGTTTGTTGTGCCATGGTGGAATGAATGAAATTCACAGTGGAAGTTTTGGCAGACTCCATTTTCTGCTTTGGGGTCGATACTCCTCTAGCTTTGGACTGCAAGGATTGGAAAAATGCCTTCCGGGTGGTCTCAGACCAGTGCCTAAAACAAATACTGCTCAACATTGACCCATTAACAGTGGTGGATGTGAAGATGGTGCTCGGAAAGGAACACCTAGAGCACACTTGGAGTATTTTCAGGCCAACTCACAGGTGGTGGAGCTTTTCTTGGCCTCCATTTTGGGTAATGGGGTTTCTAAGGTAGCTTGCAGGAGGTGTTGAAGGTGGTCATTCCTGGTAAAGATGTGCTGCAACCAAGTGACTGGGAGCTAATTAAAAATCTGGGTGAGGTGATTCATATTTTTCCCTTCCTTCTGGATTTGGAAGGGATGAGTCTGTCTTGCCATAGGATGATTGCAGTTGTTGCAGTTCCTTTTCTAAAAAAGGTTTTTTGCATGGTTGAAGTCAATGATCTAGAATGGGTTAGTGAATTTGATGCCTCTGCAAAAGAAAATGGCTTTTTGTAGGTTTTGTTTCTTATGTGTTGGGGTATGGGCAGTGATGGTGGTTTTTCTTTTGTCTTGTTTCATCCGTTGGTGGTGTTTGTATGGGTGTGGGTATTTTGTTTTTGGTATCCTCTGGGGGTTGTTTAAATTGTTTCTCTGCACAATTTGGTGGTGGTGGGTGGGTGTTTGGGTGCAGACTTGTGACATTCTGATTCACTTTTTGGGTGTTGGTTGGGGATCTAGGCTAGTGGTTTTTTGTTCAGTTCACTTCTCTCCTGCATCTCGTAGATGCATGCAATTTTCTACAAATTAATACAAATCTCTCTCCTTACGTAGTAATATATATATATATATACTTATAAATATTTATATATGATTTTTATTTCAATATATGTTTATGTAGACACTCAAAATATACTGATTGATATCATGCACTTGATCCTGATTTACTAACACCAATTCTGCCTAAATCATCTCTTTACTAACCATTTAATCGAATAATCTTTATTTAATTAAATTTATCATAATTCCTTTGTTAATTAAATAAATCAACTTTATTTGATTAAATCATTATCTTCTTTTAATTAAATAAATTATTTGATTAAATCTAACATCATCCCTTTAATTAAATAAATTAAACTTTATTTAATTAAATCTAATGCTCATTACTCCTCTCATTTGATTTAAATAAATCCAAAAATCTAAGTCAAATGTCAAATCAAGCTAATCTCCATCTAAGTTAATTAAATCCTAATTAACTCTAACTCTAATCCATCAAATCCTCTAAATTTTGCAACTTGCACATGTAAATCAATTTAATTGATTTATAAATTCTTCTATTTTCATTCAAAAGGGCATCTCTTTGGAATATTCCTCCATTTTGAAATCTCCCTCCCAAAGGGACTTGTCCTCCAACTTGGCATTTATAACTCTTACAAGTCCTTTTTCTTGAGCCAAGTGGCATTAACTCCTCTTCCACATCTTCCTCTACAAGCCATCTTTCAAATTTCAAATTTCCACCTATATACATTAACTTGCACATTGTTCAAAATGTGCTCCACCTCTCTTCAATAGCATGTTGACAAGTGGCACAATGCCGTTGGTTCAATTTTAATCCTGAATTCTCCCTATTTCTCATTTCTCCATCCTTCTCCATTATAAATAGAGGCCTCCTATATTTGATTTAGCATCCACAATCCATGTAAGATCATTATGCTCATTTGAATCCATAGTCATCCACAACTTGAGGCAAAGTCACTATCTACAAATTTGAAACAAAGTTCATCCATCTTTCATCAAAGTTATCATAACATTTCATCACCATAGCTAGGTTATTGAGAATTTTCGTCAAGGATCACATTGTTCACCATCAAAGATCATCAAAGCTTGCAAGGAATTGGTAAAGGGCTACTTTCCATATCAAATTTGCACCAATTCCCCCATGGGATGCTAGTTTGAGTGTTTTAAATAAGATTTCAATAAGCTTTCATTTGATATTCAATCTTTATTTTCTTGTTTATTGCATTTAAATGAATTGCATGGGGAATGATTGTTTTAGATGTGTTTATTGACTAATGATTGATTGTTTGATCATGTTTGAGCAGGTCTAGATCAACCATTCACAGTTAATGTATTTATTAATTGGAAATTAATGCATTTGATAATCTTGAGAAAATAAATATATATGTATATATATTAAAGATATGTTATATATATTATATATAATGTATAATGATAAGTGTTTGAAATATATTTAAAGTGCATTATAATAATGTTGAAGTTGATATGAATAAAGCATTTTAAATAGTGCTTATGTGTATTAAAGTATTGCTTCGTATGTAAATGCATTGCTAAGTTTATAATCTGCACATAAAAAAAAGTGAGGCTAAGTCAAATACCCGTGCATGGAAGTAGGCATAAAGTTTATATGTTGGAAAAATAATGAATGCAAGTTTGAATGGGTAGAATAAGTCATTGAATACGCTATTATTTAGGGCGTTAAACCTGCAACATGTGGAAGCAAATAAGAAGTCTTAAACCTTTGGATATGCATAAACTCAGTCAATGTAAAGTTGGTAACAATATAAGAGGGTATTTGAATTGCAAACCAAGTAGGAAACTTGTTGAGAGGCATTGTTATCCCTTGAATAAATAAAAGAGTCATGTTGTCTCTTGAAACAAGTCAACTCAGGCATTGGAAATGTGAGGATTTTTATGTGTTGCAAATATGTGAGTTAATTAGCCGAGTCATTGCATGGGATTAAAAGGTGGCAGGCTTGTTAGCTTGTTTATCGCCTTTGGTTGCCCAAATTTTAGTATATATAGAGGCTCTCTCCCTACCATTTGTTACATACCCCTTCATTCTAATTACTCTGTTGTTATTCGATCGTATTTTTTGAGCAAGTGAGTTGACAGCTTGAGAGTTAGTGAGTTGCTTGTTATTTTGCAATAATATTTGTTTTGAGATTTGGTAAGAGGATAGAAGTGGGAATTGGGTTTATCTTAGAGGAAGTAGCAAGTGGGCTTGAAGAATTAAGTTAGGAAGAAAGGATTATCAGTTATCAGGCATGATGATTTCTATTCCTTTGTTATTTATCTTAGAATGGTTATTTAATCATGTTTTCTTTGTTTGGAAAGGAATGTATTAAATGGGCGGTTATAATGCTTGAATATGCTTGTATGTATCTTGGTTGATTCTTGTATTTGTGAAACCATACAATTTAGTTTATACCTATATAAATATATATCCTATATTGGAATTTATAGGAATGTGTTCTATTTATACTTTATGTAGACTGTCAATACTATATGTAGTTTTTCAATGCTATATGTATTTAGCATGAGATAGAAGTTGCTTTGTGTTACTTTAGTGGCAATGTCATTTTATCATGGGTTAATAGTTGGTTATTCTTGGGGTTAGAATAATCCATGGGGAAAGGGGGTAACCTAAGTATAGGGTATGAATGATCAAAACCAAATCGAGCTAGAAAGGTGGGTGAAATAGATGACTCTCACTCGAAGTATTGGGTGATGAATTTTTTGGCCAAAGTAGTGTAAGTAGCCACTATTTACATTGTTGGTTCACTATGATCGAGGTTTACATACGAGGCAGGGATTGTCATACATGTAGGTTGTAGTTGTGTGGTATGGTAGCTCTATATATGTAGGACACAACACCATGCTCAAAGAAGCTAGATTATGAGGTTACCAAACCAATCTCTTCGTTGAAGGGAAGGGCCATGTTACCAATTTTGGTAGATGAGTGAGGGATCGTAGTAAGTTTGTGGTTGGTGGAAAAACACTTGAGTGAAGCTTCTCCTCATGCAATTGGCATCCAAGATTTGTAGAAGGATATGTTGGACCATTTGTATTTGTATTTCAAATAAGCTCATAGAAGCTATGTATGTAATCATGCATCCATCTCTATGGAAATTATTGTAAACATGAAATGTCATCTTGAATTTATGTAATGTGAAATCGCTACTTGTATTAATGAAATGATTCTTGAATTATGAAATGGGAAAGTTTGGAATGTTTTGTTTCAAATGTGCATTAGATATTTAATTGAAAAGAAAATTTGCATTGCTCATAATGTTAGTAGCATAAACTGTTCACTTATGGGTAAAACATAGTAAAATTATTGGGTAGAACAATGGGCATGTTACACATGGTATTAGAGCTACCAAGTTCAGCTCTGGAACCTATGTGCTCACTATGTTTCCAATCCAACATTATATGAGTCTAATGTTTGGAAATTCTTGTGCCAAGATCGTGCATCTCAAGATGACTACAAGGAAGTCAGTAATTAGAAATGAGTGCTACCTATGGGCCAAGAAGGAAAGGGAAGCCATTGTTTGAACCATAGAGGGAACCAATTATGACAACACCATTTGGTTGAGTGACATTGAGACTTTCAGTCATGCCCTTTCATGAATCAGTAAAGAGAGGAGAAGGATGTGAGAGGCTATCAACTTTGTACCTCTTGTCTCCCCGACCAAGTTCGACTCTTTACCACTTTCCAGAGATATGCCCTCTGAATGTAGTGTTAGTCCAGTCATGATATTTAGGGATCCTCATGTTCTTCCTTTAGCGAAATTTATTGTAATAGCCTCAAGTGGTGAATCAGGGGGATATGTACCTCGAAACTATGTATCTAAGGATAAGTTAGAGGGTTATTTTCCTTTCGATGATGTATATGAACAAAAATATAAGGGGTATACCCCATGTAGTTATGTATCAGAGAGTGAATCAGAGGGATACTCTCCCTTGGACTATTTGAATAGTCATTCCATGTAAAACTCAAGTATATTGAAATCCTTTTTAATCTTAATGAAAACATGTTTGGACAAAACTTGTGTATAAGTTCTTTTATGGAATATCCTATGTGAATGTTTGTTCTTTTGAAATGTTTCTTACCGTTAAGTAAAATTTCTTAGATCTAATTAAAATGAAACCTCCAAGTGTAATTGTTCTTGTGAAAAATGGTTAGAACAAGAACTAACTTTGGGGGAAGTCAAGAAGTAGGTCAAGGTGTTGAGAATTTTGAAGCTAAGTTGGATCACATTCTGGCTTCATGAATGAAACAAGAGCAAGAATAGGAAACCTTGAGCAAGAGGTAAAGGGAAAGGGAATAACAAGAAGTTCCAAATAATGAAGAAGAAGTTCCCAACAATGAAGAAGGGGAAAATTCCCATGATCATACTCAATCTAGTGAGCATGAGGATGATGAGTCACAATCTAGGTCCAAGGGAACCAAAAGAAAATGACTAGCAAGTGAGTTATCTCGTGACATGAAAAAGATCACACCTCCAAAATTTGAAGGTAGTACTACTAGGGATGCGACTAAGGCATGGCTTATGGAGATGGAGAAGCATTTCAAAAATAGGAATTACTTTGAGGTCACTAAAGCCATTTGGGGAGCATTTCAGTTGGCTGGTGAAGCATCCAACTAGTGGATGAATAAGAAGATGGAGCTTGGGCTCAGTTCCTTAAGGATTACATAGAGTGAGTTTGTGGATATTTTTCTAAAAATGTTGGTTACCTTAACTCTTCTATCATAAAAATCTCATTGATTTCTAAAACTTGAGGCAAGGAGATTCCTCAATGAAGGAATATTGGGAAAATTTCAATTGTCTTCTAAGGTACATACCCATGTACCAAAAGGATGAGTGGTTTCACATAAGGAAGTTTATCATGGGTCTCAATGCCCAAATAGGTGTTGAGGTAGATGTGCACGGTCCTGCTACCATGGACCCGGTGTACAAAAAAGCCATTAAGTAGGAATAAAGGCTTAATTCTATCTCAAACTATTGAGAAAATAATCGAAAGAAGTTCAATTGGTCACAAGACAATCAAGCTACAAAGAAGCCTAGTGAAGGGAAAAAAATTCAAAATCAAGGGGACAAGGGACCCAAAAATAATTGGAATGAACCAAGAAGGGATCGTAGGGGAAGCAACAACTTCAAAAACAATGCTGGTGGAAATGAAAACAATTATCGAAGGCCTACAAAAAAGAGGGGACCAATGAGAGGATGTTTTACATGTGGTGGAGATCACTTTGCAAACCAGTGCCCCAATAAGCTATCACAATCACAACCACATGGGAACCCTCTTCCACCTCAACGAGTTGCATTCCAACAAAGGATTCATGTTGCAGTGGACAATCGACAAGCATAGTATCATATTACTCCAATAGAAGTTCTAGGTACTTTGTCTAGTACTCCCATTTCAATTTTAATAGATACTGGTGCCATGGAAAATTTTATTTCTCCTAAAATAGCTAGTCAAATGTCTAGGAAAGTTGGCTACATGGAAAAGTCTTGGATTATTGAATATGCAAACCAGACAAGAGTTGAGGTGAATCAATGTCTATTCAAGGCAAGGGTTGAAATTATGAGTTTCTCTATGGAAGTGAATTTATATGTAGCTCCCTTAGGTTCATATGATGTCATCTTAGGGATGAATCGACTATGGAAACATGGGGATAAAGTAGATTGTCATGTAAAAACTATAGAATTCTTAGATGATCTTATTAATTGGGTGTCATTACAAGGAATGCTTAGAGAAGTTAAGTTGTGACATTTATATGTCATACAGATGCATAGAGCAGAAAATAAAGGTTATCAACTCTTCGTAGTAAAAATGGAGAAACTTGAGGAAAATGGAGAAACTTGAGGAATGCAAAGAGTTCATTTCTCAAGATATGTAGTGTATTATGGACCTCAAGACTCCCAAGATGTTGAAGAAAGTGAGGTTTTGGAATCTAGAAAAATGGAAATGGAGAAATATCCTATCTTACAAAAATTTGTGGATGTATTTCCAGATGAACTACCTAGATTTCCTCCAAAGAGAGTATTGATTTCTCCATCAACATAGTTCCAAAGTTAGAACCTATATCGAAAGTACCATATAGGATGACCACAAAAAAATTAATGGAGTTAAAAGCAAAATTATAAGAATTATTGTCCTAAGGACTGATAAGACCCAGTGTTTCACCTTGGCCTGAGCGCTAGTGATCTTTTTGAAGAAGAAAGATGGTACACTATGCTTGTGCAAATTGATTATCATTTTCTTAATAAGGAAATGATAAAGAATAAGTATTTGTTGCCATGTATCAATGATCTCTTTGACCAAATGCAAGGAGCGGAAGTGTTTTCAAAGATTGATCTACGTTCAGGCTATCATCAACTAAGGATCAAGGAGGAAGATACTTTTAAAACAAATTTGAGGACTAGGTACGATCATTACAAGTTCACAATCCTACCTTTTGGACTCACGAATGCACCTACGACATTCATGAACCTAATGAATAATGTATTTAGGGACTGCTTGGATAGGTTTTTGTTGGTCTTCTTGGATGATATTTTAATATACTCCAAGAATGAAGAGGAACATATCAAGCATCTAGAGATTGTTCTCCAATAATTAAGGGAGCATAAGTTGTACGCGAAATTCTTAAAGTGTACCTTCTTCTAGAAGGAAGTACAATATTTGGGTCATATGATTTCAGCTGATGGAATTACAGTTGATCCAACGAAGATAAAAGTAGTGCTTGAGTGGTCGGTGCCTAAGAATGTGTTGAAAGTTAGAAGTTTTATGGGTTTGGATGGGTATTACTAAAAGTTCATTGCAAAATTTTCAAGAATAGCTTTTCCCATCACTCCATTGAAAAGGAAGGGGGAGAATTTTGGGTGGTTTGAGAAATTTCAAGCAACATTTGACCAACTTAAAGAGAAGTTGACCACTACACTAATACTAAAGGTACCGGATCCAGATGGTAACTTTATAGTTACCACTGATGCTTCATGAGAAGGTTTGGGTGGAGTATTGATGCCGGAAGGGTGAGTCATAACTTATGAGTCAAGGAAGTTGAAGCCTTATGAGCAAAATTATGCTTCACATGAATTGGAGTTAGCAACTATTGTCCATGCATTACAGAGGTGGATACATTATATATTGGTGAAACCATTTGAACTAAAAACTGATCATCATGGTCTGAAGTATTTGTTTACTCAACCTAATCTGAATGCACTACAAAAGAGATGGTTGGAATTGATATCTAATTATGATTTCAACATCAGTTATATCAAGGGAAAGGAGAATCGGGTTGTTGATGCCCTAAGTCGTAGGAGGCATATCTCCTCAATGATATCAATCCAAATTGACTTCAAAGGTCAAGTGTTGCAAGAATCCAAGGGTGACGAGTTTTATGAACAAGTCAAGCAAGCACTCTCATAGAATCCGCAAGATCAAAGGTACAAAGGATATAACTTTGAACCTAATGGATAATTGGTGTTTAAGGGAAGGATTTATGTACCTAACACTAGGGAATTAAGCAGCATGGCATGGAAAGAAGTTCATAATGCACCATATTCAGGACATCCTGGTGTAACTAAGATGTTGGATGACATAAAGTCATTATATTTATGGAAGGGAATGAAAGGGGATGCTGTGAGATTTGTAGCAAGTTGATTAGAATGCCAAAGAGTGAAGGAAAATCATCATCATCCTGCAGGTCTTTTGTATCCACATGAAGTTCTAGAAAGTAAGTGGAAAGTTATTAGCATGGAATTTGTGCAAGGTCTTTCAATGTCGAGGAATAAGCACAATCCCATACTGGGAGTAGTTGACAAGCTTACAAAGGTGGCTCACTTTATACTAGGGAATCTGACTAATGGAGCTCCTGTAATAACACAAAAGTTTATTCAAGAAATATTTATATTACATGGGATTCTTGAAAAGATTATTCTGATAGAGATGCTTGTGTGACATCTAGATTTTGGAAACCTTATTTTCTTCACTTGAGACTCAATTGAAAATAATTTTTGCATATCATCCAGAAATGGATGGATAGACTAAAAGGGTGAACCAAGTGTTAGAGGATCTACTACAGATGCATTGCATGAATCAACAATACAAATGGGAGGATTACCTACCTTTCGTCGAGTTTGCATATAATAACTCCTATCATTCTATAATCAATATGGCTTTGCTTGAAGCATTGTATGGTAGAAAGTGTCAAACTCCTATAAGCTAGGATAATCTAGAGGATAGGATAATCCTTGGGCTAGAGATGTTATCAGAAATGGAGGAGCAAGCTAGAATTATCAAGCAAAGGCTAGTAGAAGCTAATGATAGGAAAAAAATTTATGCAAATTCCAAATGGGTACCCAAAAATTTCTTAGTAGGAGATAAGGTTTTTTTGAGAGTTAAACTTCACAAGAGTTCTATCAAGTTTGGGAATTCATCCAAACTAGCTCTGCGCTACGTAGGTCCATTTGAGGTTCTTGAAGAAGTCAACACTATTGTGTATAGGATTGCCTTGTCACCAACTCTTGCCAAGATGCATAATGTCTTTCATGTCTCGTATCTTAAGAAGTATGTACCAAGGGATAACCATTTTATTGATTGGAATGCTTCATAGGTGCAAAACCAAAGAGTGGTAATAATCAAGCCTCTCAAGGTGCTTAGAACACATAAGCTTCACTTACGTAATAGAGAGGTTCTGCAATGCAAGGTCCAATGGGTTAGTACGCAAAAAATTATGCCACTTGGGAAGACTATGCTGAGATGAAGCAAAAGTTTCCACAAGTCTTGCTAGATTTTGAAAAATATTGAAAAATAATGGTGTTTTATGCTTTATGTTATTTCCACGTTGATACTTAAAAATCATCGAGGACGATGATTCACAAGGGGGGAATATGTTACACCCCGTGTGTTATTACCTATTTACTATTACCTTGTTTGGTTAAAATGCTTTAATATGTATATGAATGTGTTTTGTATATGAATCTTGATGGAAATATGATTAGTGCATATTTGATTCAATTTAATGTTTTATAATGATTTAGTAAATGAAATATGTGATGCATATGAATGTATTGTTATTGGCTAACTACGGTTATGGTGTACTAAGCTAGATGTGGGATTAGGTTCAAACCTTTGGAAGAGAGGGTAAGTATCACTTAGGAGAAGAACTTGGTCTGGTAACCCAAGCAATGAGCCTAACTGAGCATACACACACTCACACCCTAGTTGGTCTAAATTTAGTCAAGTTAGTTTTGGTAAAAGGTAAGTGATCTTCAGCTTTGGTTGTGAATGTTTATATTGGGTTATGATCGTAAATCTTTATGTCAAGTGAAAGCCCTTCATAGTGTGTTTATATTTATATCGATGAGATATATACATAAAATGTATATATATGTATATATGTACATGTCTATGATAAACTCATACATATGTGTAAATACATGCATGATTATACATAGGTAGGTGTGTCTACGCATGTTAATGGATAGAATACCCATATGCATGGGAATATCGATTAGACATATATATGTATATATATGTATGTATGTATATATATATATGTATGTATGTATGTATATATATATGTATATATATACACTTCATGTATAGATGTTGGTAGATGGAAACGAGAATATATGTGTTTATGTAAAGCTATTGAAATAATATTATGTCTATATATATATATATTATATTAATATATATGTATATAATAATGTATATACATATATATTAGTATACTTATATATATTAATATATGTATATTAATATATATATATGTGTGTGTGTATGTATATATTAAATATATGTTATATATATATTATATAATGATGAGTGTTTGAAATATATTTAAATTGCATTGTAATAGTGCTGAAGTTGATATGAATAAAGCATTTTAAATAATGCTTATGCATATTATAGCACTGCCTCATATGTAAATGCATTGCTAAGTTTATAATCTGTGCATAAAACAAAGTGAGACTAAGTCAAATAACCTGCACATGGAAGTAGGCATAAATTTTATACGTTGGAAAGGGAATGAATGCAAGTTTGAATGGGTAGAATAAGTCATTGACCACACTATCATTTGGGGCACTAAAACATGAAAATGTGGCACTAAACCTGTAGCATGTGGAAGCAAAGAAGAAGTCTTAAACATTTGGATATGCATAAACCCAACCAATGTAAAGTTGGCAGCAATATAAGAGGGTATTCGACTTGGAAACCATGTAGGAAACCTACTAAAAGGCATTG
Organism: Sequoia sempervirens; assembly: GCA_007258455.2. Classification (NCBI taxonomy): domain Eukaryota; kingdom Viridiplantae; phylum Streptophyta; class Pinopsida; order Cupressales; family Cupressaceae; genus Sequoia; species Sequoia sempervirens. The sequence continues at coordinate 257,888 of VDFB02237981.1, read as the reverse complement.
TTGTCCCTTGAATCAGTAAAAGAGTCATGTTGTCTCTTGAAACAAGCCAACTCAACCATTGGAAATGTGAGGACTGTCATGTGTTGCAAATTTGTAAGTTAATTAGTTGAGTCATTGCATGGGAGTAGAAAGGTGGTAGGTTTGTTAGCTTGTTGCAGCCTTTGGTTGCTCAAATTTTAGTATACATAGAGGTTCCCTCCCTACCATTTGTTACATACTTTATTTTCATTCTAATTAATCCATTGCTATTCTATTGTATTTTTTGAGCAAGTGAGTTGAGAGCTTGAGAGTTAGTGAGTTCCTTGTTATTTTTCAATAGTATTTGTTGTGAGATTTGGTAAAAGGATAGAAGTGGGAATTGGGTTGATCTTAGAGGAAGTAGCAAGCAAGATTGAAGAATTAAGTTAGGAAGGAAGGATTATCAGTTGGAGCTTTTATAAGAGAATGTTGATTTTTATTCCTTTGTTATTTATGTTGGAAAGGCTATTTAATCATGTTTGCTTTGTTTGGAAAGGAATGCATTAAATGGTTTTATAATGCTTGAATATGTTTGTATGTATCTTGGTTGATTCTTGTATTTGTGAAACCATACAATTCAGTTATACCTATATAGATATATATCCTATATTGGAATTTATAGGAATGTGTTATATTTATAATTTATGTAGATTGTCAATACTATATGTAGTTTTTTAATGCTATATGTATTTAGCAAGAGATAGAAGTTTCTTTGTGTTACTTTAGTATCAATGTCATTTTATCATGGGTTAATAGTTGGTTATTCCTAGGGTTAGAATAATCCATGGGGAAAGGGGGTAACCTAAGTATAGGGTATGAAAGGTCAAAACCAAATCAAGCTAGGAAGGTGGGTGAAATATATGACTCTCACTCAAAGTATTGGGTGATGAAATCTTTGGCCAAAGTAGTGTAAGTAGCCACTATTTACACTGTCAGTTCACTATGATCCGGGTTTACATACTAGGTAGGGATTGTCATACGTGTAGGTTGTAGCCATAGTATGGTAGCTCTAGATATGTAGGACACAAACCATGCTCAAAGAAGGCTATGATTACGAGGTTACCAAACCGATTTATTCATTGAAGGGAAGGGACATCTTATCAAGTTTGGTAGATGTGTAGGGGACTGCAGTAAGTCCGTCGTTGGCGAAAAAGTGCTTGAGTGATGCTTCTCCTCATGCAGTCGATGACCAAGATTTACAGAAGGATATTATAGACCATTTGTATTTCTATTTCAAGTAAGCTTGTAGAAGATATGTATGTAATAATGTATCCATCTCTATCGAAATTGTAAATGTGAAATGTCATCTTAAATTTATGTAATGTGAAATCATTACTCGTATTAATGAAATGATTCTTGGATTATGCAATGGGAAAGTTTGAAATGTTTTGTTTCAAATGTGCATTAGATATTCAATTGAAAAGAAATTTTTTATTGCTTGTTATGTTAGTAGCATAAACTGTTTACTTGTGGATAAAACATAGTAAAATTATTGGGTAGAAAAATGGGCATGTTATAGCTTTGGTCTTTCCACCTCCATGGACAACCAAACAAGATTGGAATGCATAAAAATAAAATAGACATGTGATAGAAGTAAACCCCGCTATGGAGGAGAGCCCCTATCATGGTTAAAAGACACTACATGTGATCAATTAAGTATGATAATAGATGAGATTGATAAAATTACGAGCAAGAGAGCATTACCAACAGATGTGGCCCCTCTTTTGAGATGATAGATGTGATGAGATCGTATGCAAGAGGAGTCCTTTCTGCTATAACTATGATAGAATTTTGGTAGAGTTTTGCTAAGAGTGAGAATTAGAGAGCTACAAGTAGAAAATGTTCCAAGAAGTTGTGAAAATGAGGAAGAGAAGTGAATTTTATTCTTGGACTGGGTAGGATTTGGGACACACATTGTAAATTAATTGTACAAAATATTCTCGTTTGAATCTCAAATTTTAGTAGGATGTTTGCACACCACACTATAGTCTAGCCAATTTCCTCTAAAATTAAAACCACAAGATACAAATGCTTCATCATTGTCATTCATGAGATCAAGATCATGAAAGCCCAATTATGGATTTTGTCATAAATGCACCGGGTGCCATGCATAGGTGTGAAATTTACCTAGGGTACAATTTTTGACACTACATTTTTCCCCAACTTTAGTGGGTTGATAACTCAGAGGGATCATCTACACTAAAGTAGTTAGAAATATATAAAATATTAAGTACAATAATTGCATTGGTTTCCTTGAAAAAGGATACTATAGATGCTGCAAAGGTCAACATGAATGATGAACCTAGTGCTCGATGAAAAATCTATTGCATCTATTATGAAAATCTGGTTGCAAAATTAAAAATTTGTCAATTCTAAAAATATAAGAAGCTACTTCGATGAGAAGAATGCTTAAGAAGATGTTAGTGAGTCAGAAGAAAAATTTGATAAAAATGTGAATATATGCCCCTTCGTATTTTGTTTCCCCAACTAGGAGGGAAAAAATAAGAAGATAATTGAATCTGAACCGCCACAAATTTCTTTTTAAAATGGGAAAAATTTTGACTATATACTCACTAGGTGGGCTTTAAAAGGGTCATTTTCACTATTCATGACAAGGATTTTCACTCAGAGTTTTATAGAGATTTAGCAAAAATGCCTTGTGGAAAAAGTCCAGGCCATTATGTATTGATGAGCTTCGCACCACCTTAGAGAGTGACGAGCCCCTCGATGAAGTAGGCCAATTTTTTTACTTTCACATTTATTTCATGCATTTAATTTCAATAGGATAAATTAGGGCAACACAGGTGTCCATGGCACACGTTGGTGTCTTGGACCATGCACTAGCATCTAGGGCCACACACATTCGTCTAAGGGATAGTTTCGTACTGGTGTCCTCCTGGCGTACTGGCATCCCAGGGGTGCGCTGGTGTCTAGGAGGGTGTACCGGCATCCTAAAAGTTAGAGTTAAAAATTTTGCTAAAAAAATTAATGTTTGACATGCTTAGAGTAGATGTAGATAGAAAAGATGTAGGATTTTGCATGACAAAGTTGTGTTTTTGCAGGGTTTATAGGAGCTTAGGGAGCATATCAGTGGTCTCTTTTTATTACTCCTATGCAGTTGAATAGGATACGTTATAACTCAGGACCACAACCTACTTCACTGAGTTGGTCTCTGGTGGATCTACGAGATGCTAGAGATGAGATATCACTTTGTCATGCTAATGGATTTGATGGAGAGGTGGGACACAAAAACCATGTCATTCCATCTCCCTATAGGGGAGAGGATGATCACTTTGTTTAATGTCTATTGGATCTTGTACCTCCCCATTTGAGGGGAGAGGATTACATTGGATGATCCATGAAGTGCAAAAGATGTTTGAGATGACCAACTATACTGTCTCAACATGGTTGTTCTTGTAGACACGATCAGACACATATACGTGTGATGGTTGGAGCATAGACAAGTGGCAATGCCCCTGGTTCATTATATTATAATAATGATGGTGGCACTCTAAGTAGCCAAAGATGGACATGGCTCTCATTTGTATGTGGTCCTCGTTCGATACATTTGAGAGATGGAGGAGAGGAGGATTGTATTTTCCTAGGCTTAAAGCATGTTGGCCCACCTATACTATGACCTCAAGCAATACATCCACTACAAGTATCATAGCTTGGTTGCATGCACGCTCCTCTAGGTGTGGGAATTCAAGCACATCACTTGCACATGGCCAACCAGGTTCCCTCGATAGATCACATGTGAATTTTCATGAGCACACACATACCCACTGGTGCAATAGTGGAAGTTCAACGACTTATTATTTTGGAGATAGATAGTGGATCGATGATGTTGTGTGTTAGCCTTATTAAGGCATGGGTTGATTACCTACTGATAGTACGTAGCTACCATCCATGTAGAATGACTGATTCCTAGTGAGTCGACATGACCACATCATAGTACCATATTACTAGAGGTGGACCATGAGGTAGTATGGTTAGGTGCAAATGGTTCCTTGCATTTTCCAAACTTACATATGGTCCTTCAAGAGAATAGTTAAACCTGAGGATCTTCCTTGTTCTACCATTAGGGACATTATGGAGAGTGAGGGAGGGAGAAACAATGATGATGACCTGCCTATACTGGATATTGATGATGCTAGAGTTATAGATGGATTTGGTAGGTGGTGGGAGATATAGGGTCCTACTCTTATCTTTCCTCAGGGCATCACTAAGGGAGACCGAGGAATTCAAGGGTCAAAGGGAGAGGAGGGATCATAGGACAAGGCAGAGGAGGAACTAGAGGAGAGGCCAAGGAGATGATAGAGGATATCCTCCCCATCAACAATCCTTGTTGTCTTAGTGCTTCCACCAGCGAGTACTTAGCTTGAGAGTCCACCACCACAGACTTAGATGGGAATGCCTCCAGCCACAATGATAGGGACACTAGGGGCCTCAGGGAGTGGGACCACACCTATAGGTCCCAACTAGCGATTTGGGAATGCAGGTATGAGTTGATTTATGATTTAGATATGCTTTCAGTTCCATGTTTATATGACAATTATTATGATGTAGTATTGACACATATCTCCTTTATTCTCACAATTTTCACATGAGAGTGGCTTGAATTCTTCAGTCGAGCACTAGCGGAGATGGTCCCAACGGTCTAGACTTGAGGTCCTATCTTGGATGCTTACCAGCCACAATAGATGGTCGAGAGGTACATTTAATTGTTCAAGCCTATAACACAACTCAAGATAGCATATGAGACCGAGTGGAGATCATGCAAAGAGAGTTCAATTTTAGTGTGATGATAGGTTAGGGAGACCAGAGGGTGGTAGGGCTCCGTACTGTCCTTTCTAAGTGATACCTTACCATGATGAGGGAAGAGAGTGCCCAAAAGGCACATGACACCCTTTAGAGAAAGGTTAAGGAGCTCATGAGGGAGGTTAAGGTTGCATAGATTAGTGCCCCTATAGATGTTGATCATCCTCGAGTGTGACAACTCATGGATGATGTGGTGGTGGCTAGGCAAAGAGAGGACACTCTATAGGAGACGATTGCTACCTAGAGAGAGAAGATTGCCAAATTGAGAGGAGAGTTGAGGGGATTGCATACATCAATCTCAAGATTAGTCTCCCAATCTCAATCTCATGTATCAGTTTGATAGCCACTATGCCTAGATTCAAATCCACCAACACCAAAGGGATTGGGGACCCATGCTCCAAGCATATATATATAGTATAGACATTTTTGATGGAGATACACATGATGTATATAATTTTTTGGATGTATAACATTTTTGGGTGTATATAGTCATATACACATACATAGACATCATATTTTGTTGTAATGATGAAGACACATATACATTGGGACATTTACACACACACACACACATATATATATATATATATGGGATTTTGATTCAACTATGACTTATGTTCTGATATATGCTTTTGGCTTTATGTGTGTTATGGAAGCATATTGATATATGATTATATTAGATGCTAACAAGATTTAGTTAAACACATGTGAAACATATGCGTAATAAAATACTATGATGATCTAATGGTATATGATGATATAGATTTTCATGAAAGTAAATCATGCTAATTAATAAATAAAACATGCTAATTAATAAAGTAATTGCATACATACACATATAAAGAAATGATTAATCTAATAATGAGATTTAAGGTTATTGACTAGTAATGCATATAATTTAGAATACACATATTCTTAGATAGAAATTAATCATACAAGTTTGCATCATAACATAATGAGTAAGGAATGTGTTGATGAAGGAATGTAATAACACATCATACTTTGATTCTTGGAAGATTCAAGTATCATGTGCATGACACATAGAGGAATTCTACCTATACTATCAATGGAAGTGCATAGCATTGACAAGTTCTTTTAGTGGTATTCCATTCATGTCAAAAAGGTTGTAGGCACAAAAACCATAAACAAAGGTGATTATTTATAGACCTAACCAATTAGGACTAAAACTTTCCTTTTGGTCGGGTGGCGTATTTATGTTTCTTTTGTTCTCATAAAGAATGAGATCACCAATTTTGAAAGTACGAGAAAGAATATTTTGATTATAATGATTTGATAAATATTTTTGGTAGGATTGAAGGTGCTTAAGGGCCTTTAATTGGAACTCATTGAGCCACTCAAGTTGGTTTAGATGCTTGCCATGGTAAGTGTCATCATCAATCAATCCTCTAACGGAAACTCGTAAAGACAAAATTTCCAACTCTAAAGGTATAATAGCATGAGCAACATACACAAGGTTGTACAAAGTAGTACTAGTAGCTATACGAACACTCATGTGGTAGGCCCACAATGTATAAGTTAATTAATCATTCCAATCTTTATTGTATTTGTTGACTGTCTTGTGCAAAATTTGTTCAATAATTTTATTTAGTGCTTTAGCTTGACCATTGGACTGGGATAATAAGGTGTAGAAAATTGATGTTGAATATGAAATTTCTCCAAGAATTGTTTGACCTCCTTGTTTTTAATGGCATTCCATTATCATAAAAGGGTACAAGGTAATCCAAAATGAGAAATTATGTTATTTAGAAGAAATTTGTAAATTTCTTCATCATTAGTAGATCAAAGTGGAGTAGCTTCAACCCACTTCATGAAGTAATATATTGCTATTATGATGAAGGTATGTCCCTCAAAATAAGGGAGAGATATATTTCCAATGATATCCACACCCCATGTTTGGAAAGGCCAAGGAGAATATTGAGTATGAAGTTCTTGTGTAGGAACTCCGATGAGATTACTATGTTGCTAACATTGAGGACATTTCTAACAAAAGAAAATGAGTCTTGCTCCATCCTTTTCCAATAATATCCCATGTGTATCAATTTATGCACCAAGGATTTACCACCAAAATTTCCACCCCTAGAGCCAAAATGGGATTCTAAGGGCAAGGGGTATTTTGGCCTAAGTGAGTCATCTGAAGAGAAGACCATTGTAAGATCTGTGATAAAGAACAATAGATGGGATGATATAACATGCTAAAAGCTTTCGTATCTAGACATGAGTATTATTACATGCGTCATCGAGAAAGATTCCAATTTTTAGATAGTTATAAATG